>CAICTM010000278.1:0-81618 GCA_903772945.1 Seminavis robusta
ATCCACCCACAACAGGAAATACAATAGGTGTCCAAACATCACCAACAACTAAACCCGTTGGTACAGAAACCCATCTTCAGAGATACCGTGGAGTCCCCACAATTGATAGAAACTCGACCCAAACCATGACGCCACTCAACTTCGAGGATACTTCTAGTATTGATACCTTTCCCCTGGCCACCTTTCACACAGACTCCTACAACCAGACACAACAACAACACCTGACTGGAGAGACTCAACACAATCATAAATCAACGATCCACAGAGCTCGCCACAACCAGAACCCTGCTGTCACCGAAAAATTCTTCGAGCTACCAACTACCATTGGATAGCAGGACAACTCGAGCATCCCCTAACTCGAACCAACTATCATTGGGAAGTTCCGTGCCAAACCATCTATGTGCCTACTCCAACAGATATCGTCCCTTTGGATGACATCTCCATGAGCAGCCTAGACACATTGGTTTCCACTACAATGATGACTGACGATCATTCTTTGCAAGACACCTTCAGCATTTCCACAATCTCCGACTTTAGTTTCGAAGAACACAACAACCCTGGCTTCACACACACCACACCACCTCACGATAATGCGATGGGCACAACCGACATTGTCACTACTCCAATACACCCAGAACCTACAAATCTCTCCCTTACGGATGAGGTACACCGAATAGTGACAGGAACCAGCCAAAAGTTTGTCCCCCACCCTCCTTTTGATGTCGTAGCTACAGATGCCTTCAAAGGCCTCAAACGTTTTGCTACCACAGTCCGCCTCAAAGAAGATTTCATCAACCAACAAAAACAACAACACGACAACTCAACCACCACATTACATCCAATTCTAGCTCTTCCATCATATCTGCACTACCAGTTGGTCTCAAAACCAACCTCAAACCCACCCGCTGTTGTGGAACAGCACAAGGCAGCCATGACTTGGAATTGTTCCTCAAAGGCACGAGGCAACAGAACTGTGGCTTGATGGGTTGTCTCTGTCAATCCCAGTAAATTATATTTAGAATACTCACTTTTTGCTGCAATTGATAAAAACTGTCACTCAAACGATGATGTCATTCGATTCGGTTTTTTTCAGCGCTCGTCTCCTGTATCCCTTGCCTCAGTTTGGATCCTTATGATGAATACGGTACCTGGTACCAGTCAATCCAGCAATTGCAGCCGGCTATCGTAGAGTTCATCGATCGGTGACAGTGGCAACAGTACCGAACACACTCAGGTTCAGCTTTGCTCGCTACACTTCGTTACCAGTACTTTGCATTGGATCCTTATGATGAATACATGCACAACCGAATATTGTCAATCCAGCCATTGTAGCCAGCTATCGTAGAGTTCATCGATCGGTGACAGTGGCAACAGTACCGAACACACTCAGGTTCGACTTTACTTGCTACACTCCATTACTGGTACCTTGCATTGGATCCTTATGACGAATACATGCACAACCGAACATTGTCAATCCAGCCATCGTAGCTAGCTACCGTAGAGTTCATGCATCGATTGGTACAGTGGCAACAGTACCGACACACTCAGTTCGCTTTGCTCGCTGCATCTCGGTTACCTCGCATTGGATTCTTATGACGAATACATGCACAAAACCGATATTGTTAATCCAGCCATTGTAGCAGGCTACCGTACAGTTACATCGGCGACAGTGTCCAACAGTACCGAACACACTCAGGTTCCGCTTTGCTGGCTACACTCCGTTGCTGGTATCTTGCATTGGATCCTTATGACGAATACATGCACAACCGAACATTATGAATCCAGCCATTGTAGCCGGCTGCGGTATAGCTACATCGATGACAATGGCAACAGTACCGAAAGTTCGGCTTTGCTCGCTACGGTTACCGGTACTTCGCATTGGATCCTTATGATGAATAAATGCACAACCGAATATTGTCAATCCAGCCATTGTAGCCAGTTACCGTAGAGTTACATCAATCGGTGACAGTGGCAACAGTACCGAACACACTCAGGTTCGGCTTTGCTCGCTGCACTCGGTTACCTCGCATTGGATTCTTATGACGAATACATGCACAAAACCGAATATTGTTAATCCAGCCATGTAGCAGGCTACCATAGAGTTACATCGATCCATGGCAGTGGCAACAGTACCAAACACACTCAGGTTCCGCTCTACTGGCTACACTTCGTTACCGGTACCTTGCATTGGATCCTTATGACGAATACATGCACAACCGAACATTGTCAATCCAGCCATCGTAGCCAGCTATCGTAGAGTTCATCGATCGGTGACAGTGGCAACAGTACCGAACACACTCAGGTTCGACTTTGCTCACTGCAGTCGGTTACCTCGCATTGGATCCTTATGACGAATACAAGCACAACCGAATATTGTCAATCCAGCCATTGTAGCCAGCTGCCGTATAGCTAGTGGCAACAGTACTTGACTTGCACATACAGGAAAATGGGTACCAACACAGGAATCACCACCAAAACAGTAGGAAATAATAAGAAGGGATGAATCCGGTAGGAGGATCCACTCTCTTGTGTGTTGTCGTGTGTCGTATGGCCTCCTCCTCCGGTTGACGACTGTTGCCATTCAATGACTTGACGACGATTCCGATCATGCTGTTGGTAGGGCTGGTTAACAGTTTCCTCTGTCGCGGTAGCCTCTTCCTCTTGTAGCTGACAATCGTTCGTTTGAAAAGTACCGTACTCGACAACGGGAAATCCATCCGGAGGGATCGATCGTTCGAAAAGGACTCAACAATGATAGTTCGCCGGCCGTCGGCAGTGCAGCAGAGAAAACAACAAATAGATATGAGTTTTGCTTTCTGTGCTGAACTGAAGAAAACCAGCGACTTACCCTTGCTTTTCAAATTGCACCAACTTGGCCGTCATGGGCCGAGAACTGACTGCCTTCCCGCGGTCCATAGGATTGAATGAGGGATGGCTTTCGCTTCTACACCGGAGACGACCGGCTTGAGTGAGGCTTGGATAACAGAGAATCAGAGGTGCGATCGATTGATTCGAATAATTAGAACAACTCACCTGTTGACGGTCAAGCTCGGATTTATCTCCTGTTTACCATAGGAATTCAATGAGGGAGAGAAGTCAGCGCTGTACCTTCAATTAACACTCTTGATAATAGGCTTACCTCGTACCGTACCTGTCGTTCGATCGATCGATTCAACTGAGGCCGATTGGAAAAGCACTCACCATGCATTGTTGTCGGCCAAGCTTGGATTTACCTCCTGTTTACCATACGAATTCAATGAGGGAGAGAAGTCAGTGCAGCGCCTTCAATAATGGACTTTCGCTCGACTGAGGGACCATCGGTACGACTGTACTCAATCAGTTTATCTTTAACCTTAGTAACTTCAACGGTTCTTTTATCCACGAATTGATCTAAATCTTTCGAAAGGGAACTTGGTACTTAACGATACACATGACCGTTGATTCTGCAACTGAAGTGCGGGTACACTAATTTACACAGTAAACGCGAGCCAATCGATTTCAGAGTGCAACTGAGGGGGTAACCAAAAGGTGCGTCGTCTCATAGAGACGAAATTCGATTCGATCATCGACGAATTGTTGCAAAATTGATGCCGACAATCGAACACAAAAAATCACGCCGCCATGTCACAACACAAGATATCAGAAGATAGATCTTGAGCAGGCGCCATGGCCAAGTCCAATAAGAAGGATGAAGTAATTGAGATTTTGGACAGCGACGACGAAGTCGCTTATGGTGCTCCTGTTGCGTCTGCTAGTGCTGCTGCTCCCAAGAGTGGCAATGCCTACAGTTTTCGTCGCCCTCGAAAAGGAGGCGACTGTTCCATCTGCTACTGCGACTACTCTCGTGACGAAGGAGTCTGCTTGAGAGGCTGTGGCCACGTGTCCTGCTGTCAGGACTGTTTTGTCCAGTACGTGCAGCAAAAGGCCAAAGACGGAGAAGTGCTGGCGACGCAAATGGTTTGTCCTTTTGTATCCAAAGACAGCAAACACAAAAAATGCAACGCGCCATTGACCCAGGGAGATATTTTGGCGTGTTTGTCTGGCGAAGAAGATCAAGAGCGCTATCTACGGTTGAGTCTGAGCCGCGCCGTGGATCAAAATGACAATTTGGGATGTTGTCCTACGGCTGGTTGTTCGTTTCAGTTTGAATTTGACGAGAATGATCGAAAATTGGACTGTCCGCTCTGCCATCAGACGTACTGCCTGGTCTGCAAGGCGGGTCCGTGGCATGCGGGTGTCTCCTGTGAAGAATTTCAGCTTCAGCAAAAGGCAACTGGCACTGATGACGATGACGATGATGAGTTTCAAAAATTCGCATCTCAACAAAAACTCAAGCAGTGTCCCAAATGCCAATTCTGGGTGGAAAAGGCCAATGGCTGCGATGCCATGCATTGTCGCTGCAATCTCGTCTTTTGCTATCGATGTGGCGGTTGTCTCAAAGGAACGGCGCAAAAAAATGGGTTCAAAGAATGCAACTGTGGGTCTCATGTACACGGTTTGCTGCAGACTCACGAACGGGCTCCCATCAATCACAACAATATCGGGAATCACAATCCACGTGTTGCTGGCGCGCCTCCCGCCTTTGGGCAAGGAATGATGGTTGGTCCTCAGTTTGGTGGATTTCCTCCTATTCCTCCTCTTCCTCCTCTTCCCCCACTGCTGCCTCCGCCTCCCGACTTTGGTCCATTTGGGCAGGGCATGATGCCTGATTTCGGCGGCCCGGGTGCATTTGGAGGGTTCCCTCCTCCCCTGCCTCCGCCTCCTCCACCTCCTCCCGACTTTGGTCCATTTGGACAAGGCATGATGCCGGGTTTTGGCGGCCCTGGTGCATTTGGAGGGTTCCCTCCGGTTCCTCCGCCTCCTCCCAATGTTGCCCCTCATTTTGGCGCTCCGGGTGGGTTTGGAGGATTCCCTCCTCCTTTCCCTCCTCCTCCTCCCGACTTTGGTCCGTTTGGCCCCGGAATGCCTGGAATGCATGGAATGCAATTTCCAGGTCACGGTCAACGGCTCGGCGACGGAGCCAACAACCATCACAACAATATGCGAGAGCGACGTGACGGATATTACTAAGTGAGCGGGAGAGATAGGTCCTTCCCATTCCCAGCGAGAGGCTTCGGGGACACATACATGGTAGCTGTAGCAACGGGAATCGAGCAAGGGAAGGACTACAGCAAACTAATATATTGAGACACGATATAGAGGGGATGAAATTATGCAGAACATCAAATCAAAGCGAAGAATAGCAATAAACAACATAACAAGGCTACCAGTCAGGATCAAAAGTACCCAGGCCCTCATGTGTTCATTCAAGAGTATCTTGTGCGCCTTGAATGGGCGACAGATTCATTCCCAGCGAGCGAGAGCCAATACATGCCTCGCATCTTGCTATTATAATCGAGTGGAGTTTGGATTCGTGTCTTGAAGCTCTTTTGGTGGGATGGACGGTTCTTCTCGGGATGCTTGCCGAGACGTCTTGCCCCTGTGCATTCAAGTCTGTGCGCTCATAATCGTTGGGACAGCACCGGCAAAAAATTTCGCGGCCGGACAACTACTAGCGTCACCAAACCTAGATCCATTATGGGTCCCACCGACAGCTAGCTCCTGGACCTGCTCACTTCGGGCCATGCGCCTGCTCCTAAAAATAAATGATCCATCTCCAGCCAGCAACTGCAAGCAGTCTCCACACCATGGCAAAGGCACGTCCACCACCAACAAGTAACCGAAAGAGAACCACAAAGAAACTAAAGAATTGCACCCATCCCCAAACGATGAAGCAACCCCACCATGCAGATAATATAGCAACGGCCATCTTGGAGGCCAAATCACTCTTATTATGGAGTCAGTCGCGCTGTTTCTTTCTTCTGGATGCAGCAGCAGTGGATACAGACTTTTTGTTGTGGTTCGTAGCAGTGGATTGTTGTTGTTGTGGTTGTTTTGAGGAGACAGCCTTTCGTTTCCGTTTGGTAATAGCACTAGCCCTGGCGGTGCCCCCTACAAAACCGAGAATGTGCCACGCCAATGGTTTCATTTCTCGTTGTACCAAGCTGCCCAAGACACTGAGTATGAACCACTGTTTGGGTCTCATTTTGTTGGCTCTTTGTTTGCGATCCGTTTCGTCAAAGGGCGTCAATGAATCCTTATTAGTATTGTTGTTGTTGTCATGAAAATAGTGTAGCATGGAGAGATAAATGGCATTTCGCAGTCTGTGTTGAATCCATCGTTTGGTTTGATGCTGTAGGAATTGGAGTCGATCTTGACTGTTGGTATGTCGGATTGTTGCTGCTGCTGTGCCATTCACATCATCCACTTGCCAATCATCTTGCGCCGTCTCGGTGGAAGATCCGTGATAGTGTTGAAACATTTCGGCGGGTGTTCGTTTGCCACTGCGAGGAGCATCGCGGAGCAATAAGGCTTCCGGGAAGGATTCCACCAGTGGCTTCAAAATTTCCATCCTTGCATTTCCCCAACAAGCCCAATGCAATGCCGTACGGGAATTGGCGGCGTGGGGTTGGAGTGAAAGAATGTGACGCAGTTTTTGGGGATACTGTCGTGACGAAAAGGCGAGCAACTTGGTGGTCAAGACAAACGCGTTGCGATCGCTGGTTCCACCCATTAATATCTCTGTCAACGCCGTTGTCTTGTCGCGACTCACTTGAAATACTTCTCGTTGCAATTGCAGTTGTTGTTCTTTGTCAGCCATCAAATGATCGAAGCGACGATGCGCCAACTGGATCTGACCTTCTTGACACAACCACAACAGACTGCGCTGCAATACGGCTTCATTGTCCCCGTCGCTCTCTTCGCTGTCATCATCAAAGTCCTCATCATCCTCATCCTCGTCTTGTTCTTCCCATTCTTCTTCTTCTTCTTCGTCTTCCTCGTCAGCCTCGTGGACAGCTCTTTGTCTTTTTGATGGAGCCATGTTGCCTGTTGTGGTTTGGTCTTCTTCGATGTTTGGTGTTGTTTGCTTTCGTAAAAGCTGACAAAGCTGTTATGGTACTGTACCGGTACGGACCGGTGCGGTGCGGTTCGGTAAGGGCGGCAATGTTACGGCTGCACTTTTCTGGAGGTCAACTTGTTCCAACACGGGCAGGGGCGCTATTTACGGTATTAGTACTAGTGCGGAAGCCAAGGCAGGCTTCTAAAGGCAAAGAAGAGTTCTGGTGTGCTGACTGTGCTGTGAAGAGTCGATCTCCTGCTCGCTGTCTGTCAACCTGCAGGAGGCTAAGAAGTCGTAGTACATGTAGACGTGTAACTTGATCCAGCCTACTAGCTAGTATTACGAAATATCAATGCCCTATCGTAATGCTTTGTTGGCACTGGGACGAGGAGGCACTGGGTTTCGCTCACCTCCACATTATTCAGTTCTACAGTACTGTAGATTTCAAGGGGGGTAATCTGCACGGCCTTGTCTTTGGTTGCAATCAACTCCTTTCTAGCTTTGTCATAATGTTGATACTGTACACTGTACCCTACGGTATGTACCCCCAGCCTCAAACTGTACCGTACCAAAAGAGGTGATGGGGATAGCTGGCTAGCCAGCTATTAGGGATTTTCACATGTTGCCAGGAACTCTTGAGCTTAGCACGAATGATATTGATATCTTATTAGTGTCCTTGATCACGAGACCCGGGGCAGCCATTGTCGCACAGCCACTGGATCATTTCCCGTTTGTTTGTGTTCCTTCGACTTGCTCTGGCAGCTAGAAATGTAATTTCATCCCAAGGACAATGATTTTCATGAGCCCACTTTAAGATTTCCAAACGTCCATATATAGCAGCTCCACTACATGTCCGATCACTCCATGGACAACCATTTTCACGAGCCCACTTGAGCACATCAAGGTGACCATATAGGGCAGCATTGTCACATGTCCGATCATCCCATGGACAACCATTTTCACGAGCCCACTTCAACATTTCCAAATCGCCAGCTACAGCAGCTCCAAAACATGTTGACTCATCCCATGGGCAACCATTTTCATGAGCCCACTTGAGTATATGAAAGTGACCCCAATGAGAAGCACGTTCACATGTCCGTGTACACCATGCCAACCCATTTTCACGAGCCCACTTTAGAATCTCCAATTGGCCACCTGCAGCAGCTCCAGCACATGTCAACTCATTACATGGGCAACCATTTTCAAGTGCCCACTGCAAGACTTCCAAATGACCATTTCTAGCAGCATAGTGACATGTCAACTCATCCCATGGACAACCATTTGCACGAGCCCACTTTAGAATTTCCAAATGACCACCGGAGGCAGCATGGAAGCATGTATATGCATCCCATGGACAACCATTTGCATGCAACCACTTTAGAAGTTCGAAATGTTCACCAGAGGCAGCACATGCACATGTCCATCTACTCCATGGACAGTCATCCTCTCTTAACCATTGGAGCATTTCCAAATGTCCACTTTTAGCAGCAGAGGAACATGTTTGTTGATTCCATGCAAATCCTTGTTGGCGTGCCCACTGCATGACAGTAACATTTCCAACTGTGGCAATTACATTGCAAACATGCATGCGATGGGGCCTTTTGTGGCTGGAATTGTCCCCGAGCCAGTATTCTGCACGCAGCTGGTTGCAGAATGTTTCGCTGTAAAGAGTATGGGTGCTTTTTGCTGCAGAGTGACTGTGAGAATCTGGGCTACTATCCTTTATCTTTCTTGGCTTATTCTTTAGTTCCATTTTGCAGTAGTCTTTGTAGACTCGATTCATCTTCTTGTTGACGGCTCCTACAAAGGCATACTGTCCAACACCAACAAAGGGTAGAATCTGGCCACTCCACACCAAATCGTCAGCAAACAGAAGAGGACACTCTCCAGTACCTTTAGTATCATTAGTGACAGCACAAGTATGCATGGTGTGATTGTGGTTGCTGTGTTGTTAACGCGGCTGTCCTTTGGATTAATTTTAAAAACCCACGTTCTAACATGTATTATAACGATGTTCAATTGATCGATAATGCACATGCTGAAGGAAGCAGCCTATTTGCGACCTCCAGCAGCAAGTTCGCCGTACCCATGCATCGATCACTAGCTGCTGCCATGGATTTGCCTACATACATGTAGAACGTTCTCATCATGACCACGTTCCATGGCTTCCTGTTTGTGGTTTTGCCGACGAGCCCGCCAAGCCCGTTATCCCTAGCTCTAAGTAGGAGCTGGTACCATAACCTTTTCGAGGCATTGGATTTTGGATGATCCTCCATCCTGTCCCCCATCGACCCTCGATCATCAAACTCAGAGATCTGCTGTGCGGTGGTAACCTTTCATACCCCTTCCATAGCTATTGATATTTGCTGTATAGATAGATACCTATCCAATGTTACGTTCGACAACATTGGTCAGTGCATCATCTGCTCGCCTGCTTCGGCAGCTGGCAATAGCAGGGGGATCCCTATCCGATCTTTCTACCACAAGTCCTGCTACCAGTAGTACTGCTTTGTACTGTTTCTTTTCGAGCAACGCTCCAGCCAAGGTAGCATTTCCGTCGAATTTGAAAGTGGATCCTCGTTCGTCTTTTGCGCCCAAACGAGCTACCATGGATTTGGATATTGATGATGATGATACTGATGATGACTTGACGGATGACGAAGCGGATAAAGCAGCAGCCCAAGAAGAAGACAGTGATCAAGATGACGACTATGAAGAAGAAGACGAATTGGACGATTGGTTTTTTGAACCAGCCACTCCCACTCGTGTGATTCCTCTACCAGACCGTCTTCAGGTACCAGTCTACAATTTTGGTCTACCTGATCATGAAACTGACAATAATGAAAATGACGACGATGCTACCCAACAGTTGGAAGAACCCGAACAAGTCGGAACCCTGTGGTTGAATCCTACGGTTTTTGGCGTGGATCCCATTCGTATTGATTTACTGAAACGAGCCGTGGATTATCATCGGTCCAAAAAACGCGGTCGACGCAAAGCACATACCAAGAAAATTGGAGACATTCGTGGCAGTGGACGCAAAATCCGACCGCAAAAGGGACAAGGCATGGCGCGACAGGGACACAAAAAGGCACCGCATATGCGAGGAGGTGCCAAGGCACATGGTCCTACCAACATGACCAATTACGGAAATACCAAACTCAACAAGAAAGTCCGACGAAAAGCCATTCAAAACGTATTGTCGCAAAAACTCAAGGAAGGAAATTTGATTCTCGTCAATCAATTTCATACGCTACCCACCCACAAAACCAAATATCTTGCCGAATGCCTTCAGCCCTTTGGAATTGCCGGACGACACGGAACGACTGCCTTGATGATTGATTCCTATCATCCCTCTGACGAAAACACGCAGGAAAATGAATTTGTGGCCACGTCCTATCAAGGAGTGCCCATCAATCTACGTGTTGCATCGGCCAATCTACACAAATTGAACGTCGGAAATCAGTTGCGAAATATCAATGTCTACGATGTACTCAAACATGAAAAACTCGTGCTGACACTGGAAGCCGTGACGGATTTAGAGGAACGATTGAATGATGATTGATATTTGGATTGGGTTGGATGGATACCGGTACTACTACATAGCGTAAATTGAAGATGAATGGAGGTTTGTTGGCTCTACTGTTCTCACTTAGTAGTATGTGCCGTAGTGGCACCGTTGGCGGATTGGATGGATGAATTGGATACGGTAGAGTAACAATTGTAGTATCATGATAGGTTTGGCGGCAGTAGCTACTGTAATCACTTATCTACAACCGTAGTGCCAGCGGTGTGCTAATTTTGTCGGTGCCCGAAGTTTCTCTTTCGCCATTGCTCTGTTCTGCATGCATTGTACAGTATGTAACCAACACTTTGAAAACAATAGGAACCGAGACTTTGGTGGTGGATACAGCGTGCAACCTATTACCGCAATCGTGAATTGTGTGGCGTGCAAGCGGGGGGGGGGGGGTTCCATCGCGGAGGTGCGGTAGGGTACTAGTACACTTGCAAGTGGCAGCATCCCTCTCGCACAGTGAAAGCTGCAGCGACGCTTGGACGCAAGACCCTGAATGAATGAATCTAATGCACCGAGGTCGCCCCCACCAAGCAAATCTGGGCAAAGAAGATTGTTGTCGCCATTGACCTCGTATTTGGAGCCAACATGATAAAAACCGTGAACGTTGAGTTCGTGCTGGGTCAAAGCTGCGTCCGTCACGGATGCATTATCCATCACCGAATCGAATCTTCGGGCAGAGTGCTGTATTATTCCGCGCTCCGCGGTCTACTGTACCGTGGGGACTACCGTATCGTGGGAATTGCCACTCCATGGATGGGCAAAAATCGTGATGATATTTGTTTGTGGCCCATAAAGCAGGAATTGTTGTGTTCTTGTCGCCCTCTTGGACAGGTGGTAAGTGTCGACGCAGTGATGGACGTTCTGGCAAGTACAAAACAACTTTGCTGATTGCAGGGAACAACATGCTGATTGTCAAGGTCAGGTGATATTTTCTTGAGCTGATTGGTTGTCGTCTGGGTCATCTTCATCTTCCTCTTCGGAATCCAGTTGTTGTGTTTCATTATTTCCTGATAGATTTGAGTCTGTGGCATTGACGTCGTTTGATATCCAAGTGACGTCTTGTGTGACATTTGCATTCTTGGCTTGGATTTGTTGATTAGCTTGTTGTGCCTGCATTTGTGCTTGCTGTACTAAGATTGTTTCATGTCGTTGAATGAGTTGTTCTTTCTGTTGCTTCCAAAAATTTCTCCAGTTTTTGGCTCGTTGTTTTTCTTCTTCTGCTTGTTCCTGTAAATGACGTAGTCGATACAAGTCCACATTCGCCCAGGGTTTCTTGACTTTGGTCTTGGGAGCTCGATGCTTCTTACGAATCTTTTTCCGAATTTTCTTCATGTCCATCTTGACAGGTTTCCAATCATCGTCGTACGGACGAACGGGGGGTGTCCAGTACAGGATAATAGTATTGTTGTTCTTTGTATTACTCGAAGGAGAAAACAACATGGTTTCCGAGTCCATACCGGTAATACCAGAGATGGACTGAAGCGCCATCAAATTCTGCTGGAATTCACTCCTCAAAGACAACACCAGTGCCGAAACACACACGAAACGGAACAGCCACTTTCTGATCATCACTCCCTTGCAAAACATCTCGCACCAGCTAGCAAGACACAGACCAACACAGCAACATCCTCGGACTCTCCACTCCTCGCAGATGTTGTGCTTGCAGGAGCTAGTCGACTAGATATCTCATGAACCGCTTGGGAGGTGAGAAGATCTACCACATACCGTAGTGACCGGCTGGCTGTCACTCAGTCATTCGATACCATTCGAATTTTATTTGAATTTAATTCGAAAGGGTCTGTCTGTGAAGCAATCAGAGATTGATCGTGCGGCAATCACGATGTACTGTACACCCCAACCCTTCCAAGGGTTCTCAACCAGATCAGGTACCTGGTACCAGGTACGACTGTACCACCATTCTCCCACACCATTCTCCCAGACCCTTTGGATTGTCGATTCTAGTAGTGGGGATCAGGGATGCCTTCCAAGACGGATCCGGACGATCCAGGTCTCTCATCCCGTTTACCAAAAGCACCTTTGACTTACCAATGGACCTATCACCACTGGTTAAAGCCAATGAGGATGAATTTGATAGCTACTGGCGTAGTACCGTCGTTGCAACTAGCTACTAGCTAGCCAGCTGCTACCGTATAGGTTGCTGCTGGCCTTCACCATTCAATATGTTATAAGTTTTCATGCTCAGTCTTTGCGAGTGGCCGACAGTCCTCGAGTTGTTTTTTTTAGCCCTCCGTCCCTGCTGCTGCTCTTCTCGGGTCATCGTCACGAGGAATCCGCCTGCTGCCATCGTCGCGGTCGCCATCGTCGCCGTTATGGGCCAACTCTTTCATTGTGGGGGTGTCGCCCATCACCAGAGTCAAAAGGAGCCAATGAGGATAGCATGATTGATAACGGCGTATGTACTGTAGTATCAACTAGCTGCTATAGGTTGACCTTTACTATCTTCATATGTATTGCTCACTCTTTGCTAGTACAAGTAGTAGACGCCTTCGCCGAGTACGGCAGGAATGAAGGAATTCGTTTCTTGGAGCGCATCGCTGAAGCAATGATCAATCGAAACAAAATAGAAGATTGCACAGTTGCTGATCCCTCGAATGTCATGCATGTCCATCACAGTTCAAAATCATCTTCATCCGATAGCATTTCCAGCACCTCTTGAACAATGAGCCGTAGCCTTTCCGCCGTCATGTTGTTCTCTACAGCTTCACCATGGAACCTGCTGCTGTTACCATGGCCATTGCTGGATCCTCTTCGAATGTAACTACTCCTCATCATCTGCGCAGGTACAGTCCTCATCTGATCTCTTCCGCCAGCACCACCAGATGTGCCTCCTTTGCTTGGGTTTGACATTGTACGATACGAGGGCAGCGAGTGCTGAAAAGCTGGGTTTGGAAAGAACAAGGAATCGAGTGTTGAAAAGCGTGCTCCAGCAGGGTTTTGGCAGGTGCAATGTTTTGAGATCTCTTGCCAGTTCAATGTCTCAATCTGTCCACATCCTTCTACAGTGAACGAAGTCAATGTCTTCTTTTGTCGGCAAGCCTGTTCCGTACGGGGAGTGATGTTCTGACGCATGTGAAGTGTTCTATTGCCCCAGCACTCCTCACAAAATGCTGGTCCGAACGGTTGTAAGAGGTGGTAAACAGTACTAGTAATGAAGCAGTCAGTACCGGTATCTGGTAGTCTATACTAAATTCTACGGTTGAAGCCGGTCCGAGAGCTGTCCGAGTTGGTAAACCGTGCTAATGGATAATCAAAAGAGCTGACGAAGGATGACGCCAATGAAGCAATGAAGCTTTCTATTGCCCTTGCTTTCCCCATGAAATTTGCGACTGAAGCCTGTCTGGATGACGCACTGATTGTGATCCAAGCAACCCAATCCCGTACCATAGTCTACCAGCCAGCTACCGGTACCGTAGTGTCCACGGTGACAAACAAGCAAGCTAAAGAAGCAACCCACCACATCGAGATGGTCAATGTCAATACATAGTTGTTCATAATGTAAGGACAGAACTTGTAGAAAAAGTGCATGGTAGGTCCGAAAAGAGCATTCAACGGGATGGCCCAGTTTTTGGATGGCCCCCTCCAAGAATACCACAGCATCGTGTCTGGATACTTTGTGGAAATGTGATGGCTACAACGCCTTACAATGGCCTTCATATGGTTAGAGAAACAAACTGTGGACGAGATTCTGCTTGAGTTCACTGCAAGACAACATCCAGATGTACTTGGGTACTACCGGTATCACGTATGCATAGAGGCAGCCAACGGAACAACCACTTCCGATTCCTGACATGTGTTTGGGTGGTGATTTGGCGGTTTGTGAGCTCTCTCAGTAAAATCTATGCATACTAGCTAGTTGCTTGAGTCACCTTTGCTATGATTCATTGTCTGACTTCCTTCTTATCATCACTCGCTCCCTTAAGAATAATCAACGTGGAGATGAGATGGAACCGGCTAGCCAGACCAACATGACATCAACTACAGCTGACCCGCTATCCACGAACGTGCTTCATGGCTGCCTCCTCTGCAAAGAACCGGAGATGATTGGACTCGACTCGACTCGACTTAGTAAAGGACGAATCAAGCAAGTTAGCATCGAAACAGCTGCACCCTTCAAGTGGATTGCAATCTGGGGGATATACATCTTTTGTTTTCTTTCCCGTGGCTAGATACTGGCAACTACTAGTGGGGGCTAGCTGGTCTTCTGTAAGTTCCTGTGCCCACAACAATCCCGCAGTCAAAATGATGGCCTGAGAGTGAGCTTGTCGTCTGTCCAAATAAACCGGAATTGATGCAGAGAAAAGGAAAATCTTTGCGCCAGAGTCTCTAGGCTGACTCGATTGTCACTCGTTGTTGTGAGCATTTTCACTAACTTACTAGCTAGTAGGTGTAGGTACCTTAGTACGCTGATTTCAATGCAGCGGTCAATTGTCGCATTCCTCCGCGAAAAACCCTGCTCAACACATTCAGTACATGTAATCACTTTTCCAAAAATAAAACAATCTTGCAAACCAATCTTCTCTTCCATCTGCAGTTCCTTCCGTCTCTCCTTTATAGAAAACTCCTCCATCAATAACAGCTCGTGCCATCAATTTTTAATTCTTTCCCTTGGGAAACGTAATGGGCCTTGCGAGATCGGTCTTGCCGTCCTTTAGTTTCTGTCCTTTGGCAGTACTCTTCAACTTTGGTCCTCCCGTAGCCCACGCCGGTTTTTGCCATCCAATTCCCTTTTCATCTGCTACTTCCGCAGCGTTGGTTATATCACTGGCCAGATTCTGTCCACTCTGTATCGCGGCTCCCGTTTCGGTAGTCTTGATGGGTTTCTTGGTGGCCCAATCGGGCTTTTCCCACTCGAGATGATCGTCGGATGCGTATTTGCCGCTCATCGTGTACTATATGTTGTCTTGTATGTTTGTCTGGTCTGGTATGTTCTGGTAGGGTTGTTTCTACTTCTTCGATGTCAAGAAAGAGGAAAGATACAAAAAAAGATCTGAGCAGCGATGGGTGAATTGGTCCCGCTTGGGGTCACACGGGTCACTTCTATGTAAATCCATGAGGGTTAATGTTACATCACAGCGACTCTGAGGGTTAAAGCTTATGGGTGGAACTTCCCTTGTTTGGTAAAGTCGCAGTTGTCGAAGATCAAGTACCGGTACAGTACAGCTTGACTTATTTAGAATGATTGAGATTCTTATTGAAGAAAAGGGAAGCGGTACTGCTACTTGGGAGCTTTTAGTAAAGCTTTTGCAAGAAAGGCCTCGACTTCCAGCCTTCACTTGTTGAAGGTTTGAGTACATTAAGGATATGAGGTATTGTTTACGTGTCAAAATGTTGATTTTGCCTCATCTTGAGCACTGGTATCAGGATGTTTGTTGCCAGGTTTGGAGTAATCACATTATTACCGCACATCTGTACTATTAATATTACATCGTTACATACGCTCGCTTAATTAAGTTAGTCTATTAATAACACCGAGTATGAATACCTGTACTTTTAAAGAAGAAGTGAACACGATGGCTATTGAGAAGTATGCATTTACCGTGACTACTAAGTCCTTAGTGCGCTGATGTCGTTCATCAATGTCCGGTGATCCCCATTATTTCTCCTCAATGATGACTGCATAGAGAAGCTCTAATCACGTCGACGTAACTGGTGTGACATGTACCGGTATGGATCCACCTTGCACCATTTTTCTGGTCAAGGTAAAGCTCCCACGGTCGCCCTTCATTTACAGCTTCAGTTGCTTCCTTGGCTACATCGACCTGAGCTTGAATCTGGGTCCTTTACCAACCACCATGTCATTGCCATCATCCTCCGCTTTGGAGCCAGCTGCGTATCGTCCCGTGGTGCTTCGCAAGAGACGAGGGACGTTGTTGGCGAATAGCGACTGTTTGACGTTTCGTGCGGACGACCATGGTGAAGAAGGACAGGAAAAAGAGCAGCGGTGGAAGTGGCTGGAACTGGACAAGATGTCAATGAACATGGAAGGATCTGGCAAAGAGCTTCTTCGTTTGACTCGTACTGTGTTTGGTGAAAAGCCATTGTTGTTTCATTTCTCGAGTCGAGTCGAGTTGTTGGACGCCAAACGCACATTGAAAGACTTTTTGAAACAGTCAAGACAACAACAGCTAAGTTCACAAGACGACGCAATGCAGGACGTGAGTGTGGCATGGCGCGACGACAGTGCATCCAACATGCTGTGGGACGCTGATCTGCGGTCCTCTTCAACGCACTCTTCATTGAGAGCGAGCAGTAATCACACTACTCCAATGTTGTCGCCGGTTCAGGAAGACGAACGACAACCGCAGTGGCTTCAAGACATGGTGGCCAGGTCGACATCACAAAATGAACAGATCACTCCAAAGGCTACTACAGAACGAACGTTCACCGTGACCGAATCGAGTCTACGCCGAATGGTGCAAGAAATGATTGCGCAAGACATGACCGCCGTTCATCGAAGAGTCTCCTCCGTAGAAGCTGCCGTTCAGCGACAACCAACTGCACCACTGCATGCACGAAACCACAAGGGCTTTCTAGCACAACCAGACGAAGAACAAGCACCGCCACCGTTTTGTCGTCAAAAGAGTGATGGATCCGGTCACACTGCCGATACCACCCGCCGCAGTTCGTCCTTGGGATTGCTCCCCCCGGAAGTCTTTCAGGACGAACCAACGGAAGAAACAGAGGACATTGCACTCACCGCATCTACAAAATATCGAATGCAATACCCACTCGATCGAAACGTCAGTACTGTGGCAACTCTGGACGAAACCGAGTGGCATACACCCTACGGAGAATCTACCTACACCATTCTCTATCTCTGTTCCGTCAATGATCAAGCCTTTTGGTACGGGATCTTTATCTATGTCCTCCAACTATCCGTCATTCTACTGACTCTGGTCGACATTATTGACTTTGAGACCACTTCCAATCCACTCGGGTTGCCGCCCATGGTAGACTTGACTGTTACCATTGCACAAGCCATTACACTCTTTCTCGCCGTCGCCTACCAATCCGACATGATTGAATCCGTACTCAAATTACACGACGGATACTACTTGGAGTTGCGAGAACAACATCCCGGCGCGACTTATGGAAAATGGTTATTCTCCGCCACGGCGCAATTCATCTCCGGGGCACTGCTGTTGGCCACCATTTACGTCCTTACCATGCAAGTCGACAGTGTGTTGAGTATCATGCTCAATTTTGCCGCCTTGCATTTCATGCAAGACGTCGATGACCTAGGATTCTTTATTGCCAAGTCGGGATTTGTGACCTGTCAAATACAAGAACAAGCCGAAGCGGTGGTCGATATGAAGGTACCCAAACGAGAAAATTCTACCGTTCTACGACGATTACTCTACGGTGTCACACTCATTGGACTTTGTGGCGGATATATATGGCACAAGAGTCAGCAACTCGAAGGAGACTACTTGCAGTCCTACGTTTTTGTCCAATTTGGAGATGCCTACAATCCCAAGTTGCCCTATTACAGTGGACTCTTTCGTTCCGAGGAAGGTCGGACGCCGGGGTATCGACGCTATCGCGATGTCATTACGCAACAAATATTGCTAGGGTATTGCGTCCAAGAAAAGGCATGGACGTTTTCCGAAAACACGAGCAACGATCCCTGTCATGACTTTTTTGCACGGTCCGAAACAACCAAAACATACGATGTCACTTCCGTGGCATCGAGTCCCTGGAATGTTCAAGATCGACACGAACGATTACATCCCTTTGATTCGTTTAGTCTGGTGGGACGCGATTGCGATCCCGATATTTGTCGTGGGGAATGCATCGACAAGGTCTGTGTTTGTCCCTCCAATTGGTTTGGCATGGATTGTGAATTTGAAGATGTCTGTCCGTCCATGGTATTGAACGGCATTCTCGAACCGTTTCCCAAATTGGATGATGCCGGATCGCAGTTCCAACTCTTGCGCAACGATCAAGGGGAGCTGGTGCGAGCGTACGGCATGCCCGTGTATTACTCGTACACACAGTGGCCCGCGACGCTCATCTTTTTCGGTGGCCGACGATGGATCTTGTCGCAGGAAGAAGCATTTGACAATACCGACAACGACTTTTTCGATAATACCGACATGGCCACGGAAGAGTTCCAATGGATGGCGCTGTGGGACAAGGTCATGTCCAACGAAACGGCCAAGATTCTCCAGCAGGAATCCTTTCATGGACATTACAATGCCTTTTACAAACCACTCTATCTCAGTGACCCGGTGGATTTTCAAACTCCCGAATTTCAGCCATCCCCCACTGGCTTGGGGTGGTCCCAAGCCATTATTGTGGATGCCGAAAAGAGTTTGTTTGGAATTGGACATCCCTTGGAAACGGAATTGATTTGCCAATCCTGTCTCAACAAGTACGGTGGATACTGCGATCCACTCGGGACCAAAAATGGCACGTGTCATGACGAAATTGGAGAATGCCAATGCAAGCCTGGATACTCGGGCGCCAGATGTGAAGTTTTAATGAAGTGTTATGAACAAGAGCATCCTTGTGATGGTGGTAAGGGAGTCTGCGACGAAGTATCGGGGGAATGCCGATGTCACGCACCTTGGTATGGCGCCTTTTGCCAAGAGTCATACAGCTGCGATGATACAGCAAGGGGCAAGTGTTTTAACCAAGGCACCTGTCAAGGTCAGCGCTGCGACTGCCCGTATTCTCCACTGGTCGGCTCTTCGAACTGTGAATATCGCGAGGATTGTACCGTGTTTGGATGCAACAACGGAGGCGTTTGCAATCCCGACAGCAAGGCATGCGACTGTTCTCCTCCGTATCATGGTATTGGCTGCAATCTTGTCGATCAGGCACTCAACGGAGGAATTTGCTTGGTGGATAGCGATTGTCAAAACAATGGTAGTTGCGACACCACAACGGGCCAATGCGTCTGCAACGATCCCAACACCCTGGGAGTCCTGTGCGAACTTCAGTACAACTGTAGTCAGAATGGTTGCAAAAACAATGGCGTTTGCAACGAGGCGACGGGGGTTTGCGAGTGCCCTACCCCATTTTCTGGAAAAGACTGCACCGATGCACCTGATTGTCAAGTTGATTCCGATTGCCTTGGTCACGGAGGTCTGTGTGTAGGTGGTTTGTGTCATTGCCATAGCAGTGAGGAGGTCGGTAAACTCTGTGAAGAGTCCTGGGACTGTACGGTTGTGGGCTGCCACAACAACGGCGAGTGCCAAGTGTTCAGTCTTGGCAATCAAACCGGTTCCTATACAGAGTGTATGTGCCCGCCAGGGTACGGTGGTATGTTCTGCGAATACGTCTTAGACATCCATTAATGAAATTAGAAAGATGTTGCTCCAGCTACACAAGCATGGGACTTTGTATAGGCTTTGAGGCAGGCTGCGTGAACTCATGTTATTTATATCCATGCATGGCTGCAAGAGGCTCGATGTTGATATCGTTGTAAGCTCACGTGAACGACTTCACTCGCCGGTAGCTCAAACGCTGAAGGATGAGTGGAGTAGATTTGGTTGAACGAAACAAGAAGTCAATGATCATGGCTTGGATTGCCCACATCCGAGAATTCCGCAACCTTTGCATACTGCGCCAATGCGCATCAGGCACACAAGACGTTTCCAGGCTTCAGAGGCGCACTCATTATTCAAGTATTTGCTGCATGGGCGTAGGAGGCGAGTTTGCTGTCCATTTTCTGATTCGCAGGACGCATCTTCCTACTGCATCAACATCAACAAGAAGTGCTATTGGTGCTTCTGCTCTTTTCCTCCATTCTCATACAGAAGCCTTTCACAGCAAACTATAGGTGACGACTTACCGCCGTCAATGGCTCGCAAATAGGCAGAAGAAGAGATTACCTGGTAACCATCACAGCAGCACTGTCTTCGCCTAAGGCGGAGAGTGTAGAAGAACAATGGTTCCGTTTGTAATCAAAAGCAGTACAGAATATGCCTGCTATATTAATTGAGGTCCAGGCTGAATTGTTTGAAGAGACTGTAGGATGGGATGAGTGTTATGTGGATTTGCTTTGTTCCGAGTGAAGGAAAAGGGATCGAATATCGCTAGCTAGCTAGTCTTCCTAGCTATACCACAATCATCAGTCATATCTATAGACATTCAAACACTCATGGCTTTTCCGCAGTGCTTCGATCGGCAACTTGCGTCATGAATTCTGGCTCTTGCACTTGCAACTGTTCCATGACCTTTAGCAATTGGACGTCCCGTTCATCACCGGCGAGTCCTTTCAATTCCTCTTCTTCAATTTTCTCCCATCGTTCGGGGTAGTAAGCCTTCACGGTGGTCTCGAAATCAGCCAGTACTTTTTCAATGGCGCTGTCCATTTGTCCCATGACGGCTTTGAGAGCCACGGCCAAAACTATAAACAGAACAAAGACTCCCGCCAGAATACCCACGGGGCCATCGGTCAAGGAAATGGAGTCTTGAAAGGCATTTTCCAATGGAATGTCGGTCGGATCTAGCGGTACAATGTCAACATCGGATGTCAACAGGGAGGGAAGACCAAATACATGTAGCTGCGAGGGTTGTCGAGACGCAAGACCGGTTGCTTGCCGTGTCGGAAGAGCACGCGAACAAGGCGCTGTGAATGCCGAGCACAGAGACAAACAGCTGTGGCTGATCAATACAATAAGAGCAGGCCATCCATTGACACGGAGGTCGCTACTAGTAGAGAGTATCATTTTCAAACAAGACGACCGAGGAGATCTCGACCTGCACGGTACAGTAGCTATCTTGTCACTTGCTATCTTTGGTTTGATGCGGGTGGTGTCAAAATCTAAGATACTAGTATGCTACAGTATCTTTTGACTTCAATCGGGACTCGAAAAGGCCCCATAAATCTCTGATCTGATGGGTAGATGCGTTAACTATAGGGTTAAAGATAGGTTTTAATCTGTTTACATGTAAATTATTCAGAAGTAATGATTACCGCATCTACATGTACGACTGTACCATTAAAAGCTGTTCTAGTAGCCTGGTAGCTATTTTAAAATATATAAGGGGGGTTTTAGAGTAGGGAAATTATCTACGGAAGCCAGCCGGGGCCAGGTATTTTAAAATAGTATGGTCATACTGTACACTGTACCAGAAATAGTAGGCTCATTGTTGTCGACTCGACTGACTCGACTCGACTCGACTCGACTCGTCACTCGACTCGCATCCTACCGGGTACATTGTACCGGTAATACCGGTATCGTACCGTACAGTACTAGCTAGTAGTACAGCCGTAGCAGCTGGATGATCCTATGGAGCACCTTGAACTACGTTGCATATACCAAATCAATCAACGCTGCACTCATCTATAGTATTTATTTTTTACTCAACGCTGAACTCGCTAACAAGTCGCAAACTTCGCCTCGAGTGAAGTCTCCGCTATCCGTACCGGTAGGCTGATGATAGCTAGCTAGTATCATTCATAGTTACTTCTCCATCTGTTGATCGAGTTGAATTGAATCCAATTGAACTGTCAACCTTGTCAACCATGATGTCGATTTTCAATATCCTGCTGTGTGTCCATGCTGCCATTCTCCTTGCGTCAGTAAATGCTACCGGTACCAGTGAACCTCAAAAGTATGCGTTGACAATCATAGACCTGAATGCGGAGCATCGTCGGTTGGTTCCCATCAGTGGATATGTCATTCTTGGAGGAAATCTCGTGGGAGGTCTCTTTAGGGGATTTTTTGGAGAGTCTGTGGCCATCGACGAGACAGGAACAACAATAATTGTGCGCGAATTTGGAACCGACACCATTCGTGTCTACGAGAATGCTGCCAATGGATGGACCCAGAAAGGGCAAGACTTGACAGGTTTTCCCATCAGATTCGTCCCTGCTGGTGGACT
Organism: Seminavis robusta; assembly: GCA_903772945.1. NCBI lineage: Eukaryota > Bacillariophyta > Bacillariophyceae > Naviculales > Naviculaceae > Seminavis > Seminavis robusta. The sequence continues at coordinate 22,377 of CAICTM010000278.1, forward strand.
TACAGTTGCAATATCAGGTGATGGCAGTATTGTTGTTGTCTCCTCTTCTGTCTATGAAATTGTTGAGGTGTTCCAGTATGACACAAGCACAATGATGTGGCTGCAAAGAGGCAGTACAATTCAAGGTTTTGAGTTGGATGGCTCAGCAATTTATTCCTTTGGTTCTGCCATTTCTCTGTCAGCAGATGGAAACAAGATTCAAGTTGGGGCTCATCTTCATTCTAGCCCAATGGTAGACTTGAATGGGTTTGCAACAACCTACTTCTGGAACAGCACTGACTGGGAGCTTGAGACATATTTCAGTCCTGATTTCAACACTGTTGTTTCTGGGCTGTATGGAGAAACTGACTTCGCAGATTTGGGGAAGTCTGTATCAGTCTCTGGGGATGGCAACTGGATTGCTGTTGGAATGCCCGGGTCTGGAATCTCTGACAATGACTCCACAAGGTTTGGTGAATGCCGTGTTTACCGCAGTGATGGCAGCATCCAACAAGTTGTTCGTGGTGGTGGAGCGATGTTCGGGTCAACTATCCAGCAAAATTTTGGTTTTTCGGTGGCTCTAAACTATGATGGAAGCATCATTGCAGTTGGTTCTCCTGGGTATGATGTGCTTGATGTTGCTACACAAGTAGGCAAGGTTCAAGTCTTTCGAAGAACTGGTGCAACATGGGGCCAATTGGGAAGGTAAGCATTGAGGACTGTGACATGTGCATACCTTGTATATTTTTTATTTGGATGACTGGCTTGACTCTGCCCCCTGTATCTTGTGATACCTGTATACATAGTGATCTCATTGGAGATGAACAATCAGACGAATTTGGGTACTCCATTGATTTATCCAATGATGGCAAAACCCTTGTGGCTGGATCAGCAAAATTTCGTGGTTACGCTCGTATCTACACGTTTGATGGCACTGACTGGGTCCTTCAAGAGATCAGCAGGGCCCAAGGTTTCGATATTGATGGAATTGAGCTAAATGATAGGTTGGGAAAGAGTGTTGCTGTTTCTGGAGATGGGACCAAAGTCCTTGTTGCAGCGCCCCATTATGATGGAACTGACACAGACCATGGACTTGTCCAAATGTGGGGACAAACTGACTTTCCCACATTTTCACCTATCCTGAATCCTTTGCCTCAAGTTGGCAACCTAGGGACTGGTGGAAGCCCCGCACAGACAAACATTGTTAGTAGGGCACTCGATTGGTGGCAGGGTGCAGTGGCCTCTTTGGAAGGTTTCTTTGTATAATTGATGTGGTTTTGAGCAATGGAGGTGTCTCCATTTCAGCCACTGTTGGTGAAATCTGAAGTCCTCCAGTCATTTGTTCCACTTGTTTATAAAAGTTTGCCTTCTTTAATTAAATTAATACTCTACACTCTTTCTTGTGTCTTTACTCAATAAACTTGTTGACAGCAGCATGGTTTTGTAAAGAATTCGATGGTTTCTCTAGAGTAGCTATCCAGAGCCTGCTATTCTTAAACAATCACAAAAATGCCACAATGGCTGGTACTGCATATTTTGCCAGGCTGGAAGGGGAAAACGTTGCTGGCCTGGCCATCCCATAGGTCGTGGCGGCACATCGCTAGTTAGCGTACTTACGGCCCGTAGGGCCGAACCGTTGTCTTTGGCTGCAAAAGATTGCTTAGCTACACATCATTGGTTCCATCTGGAACGAATGCTGTAGGACGAAAGTTCATCCACATGGTTACGGGGAAGTCTTGAAGGGTTCGTTGGTAGATGAGGTTGTCTCCTCGAGTGGCATTCCATACATGGGCAGTGGCTGTTTCGCTGAAGTTGGATTTTGCGGGCACGTCTTCGATATCCGTATCCCGAAACGTGACGACCGGATCCGGCTGCACATTGGCAATCATTTGTTGCAGTATCGGAAGAGTTTCTCGACTCAATCTTTCCGTGGTCCCGATCCAATCTAGATCTTGCTTCAAAGCATCATAGACGGCTTTGCACTTTTGAAGGTCGGATGGTGCTTCGATCAGTACTTGTTGATTGTTGTGAGGATCCTGTTGGGTGCTGTGACTCCTGTTGTTGTGGCTCGACGTTATCTCGTGGGAACAGCGACGAGCACAATACGATGAACACTGCGGGTTGGGTTGCACGAGGTGGAGAAATTCTTGTTCGCTTGTCGGGCCATCACCACCCGAGCTGCCTCGTTTTGCTTCTCGGAACTGAGAAGCAACAAAGCCGATTGGATTACGAACAATCGTAAAGGCAAAGAATGGAATATTGCGAATCCTTGCCATGGCCCGCCAGCGATTCAGGTCATCTCGAACCTTCCAATCCATCATGGAAGGTTCATTTTCTCCATCCACAATCATGTGTTCGTAAAAGAGCTTGGTGCCTGGAATCCAGTTTTGAAGCGTACTGGTGATCTCATCGTTGCTTGATTGTGGTGGCATTGGCATTGGATGAATGTAGCGCCAATCGCGATGGTGCCGGAAAAGTTGGCGAATGATGTTTCCTCCCGTCCAAGGGATGTTTAAAAACACAATCATCATGCCTTGTTTGGTAACAAAAGGCAGCTCCAATGGTAATAACTTTCGTCGATCGTGTCGACGACGACCGCGAGGGTTCTCCATGTCCGAAGATGTCCCATTGCGGTACCGGTACTCGATACGAGTAAAGTTGCGCGTCACGTAAACGATCTTGGGTGGCAGTGTTACATTCTGGACAATGGTCTGATAGATGGTTTGAGCTGGCAGACGAATCTTTCGATAGACCGTCTTCGTGATAGCCGTTGGTGGTGGCAAGTGAGAGATCTCGAGATCGCAATTTATGGATGCATTCCTCGTATCACTAGTGGAGTGAACAATCTTGTCAAAGATCAAATGCAGCTGTACAATCATCACCGAAAACACTGACAGGAGGCAAACGAATCTGATAATGGAGAGGACACCAAACGTGACTGGTGTTGTCGAGCCCCGTTGGCCCGTGGATAACGGCACCGCTCTGCATGTTGTGTTGTCGTTGATTTCGTCTCTTTCTGCGGCGCAATCGGTACCAGTACTTCGTGGGCAAATCAAGGTCATCGTTTCATTTGCTGCCATTTCATGTTATCCTCGTGAGCTCTCTTCTATCTTAGCTCTTAGCTAGCCAGGGCAATGCCATCTATTACATGTATTAAAACCACATCAGCGGAATTGAAACTTTGCCAGTTCCTTTGCCTTGCACTCCTGCGAGCGCATCGGAAGTAGGGACGACTGCATGGGTAAGGAGAACCCTTCTCTTCTGTTATTCGAAAGCAACACGAACCGAACCAATGATCGCATTGGAACAAAGGTGCTCACAAAATCGACCAACGAAAACCAATCTGTTGCAGAATCTTCCGCTGCTGCCACAGAAGATCTGGCTGCATGCTCCCACTCTTCTCTTCTTTCCACTTCCTTCACCATGTTACTTTCTTCAAACGATCCATGGATCCCTTCTCATTGCAGATTGCTAGCTAGCCAGCTCTTACAATCGTTCGTCCTGACCTCATAAAATGAAAATTTGAACAGTCCATCCTCCCCTTGGAATCCTAGCTCATCTCAAATCAAAACATCCGCTGCTACGCGACTTACTTACTACCATGAAGATTGCTCTCTTCTCGTTCATCTTTTGGGGCACATCAGTCTCAGCCTTTGTAACACCGCCGACATCTCCCACGCGTCCTGTCATTCTCCAAGTTGCCTCCATGGAAGATGTTGTCACTCTGGGAAATCCTACTACCAAGAACCCTCGAGCTGTCGTGGCCGATTTGCTGGAGGCACTGCTGAAGGATGACGACGCGCATCAATGCATCCAGTTGTTGCTCCATTCGTCCACCCATCAATGGCGCAGCAAAATCTATGATGCCATTGGAGCACCCGCAGGAGCCAATGAGAACACTGTCGCTGGCGCATTGGCTCATGCCATGCATAACCACAACAGTCAATTTGCCATTTTACTGGGACAGGCAGATGAGTCCTATGTGGCTGACTTTCCAAGTGACACTGTAGAAACTGGAGGGGATGGAAGATGCTGGTTGGAATGCCGCCTCTATGATCGAAATGATGGTGAACTATTGGTGGTTTCAGGATGGGACCTGCAACAAGATTCCGTATCTGGAGATTGGCTTGTAGATCGTATTGATTGGCAAGATTTCCGTGACGCATTTTACCCTGGCATTGGACGAGAAGAATGGGCTCGAGCATTTGTGTAGATGAATGACGCATCCGTGGCCATTTACTATCTTTACTATCTTTGTAAGCTTGCAAGAAAAACTACCGGTATTTGGAAGTGTTTAGAAACATAAAGTGGGCACAAATCCTAGAGTTGTTCAGTGAGTATCCGTTGTTTCCACGAGTTTCGTTGTTTCCATGCTTTTCGCCCAAGCCTGCAAGAGAGAAAGACAGCAGTTTGGATCCAATGTGCTTGTGGCGCTTAGTTGCTGTCGTTTAGAGGTGTCTGACGCACTCAAAGGAGGTCATTTTATCAGCAAGGAGCACAGCCGCAACCACACAAGGTTGTTCCTTGACATACATCTGTCTTGGCTTTCTTTGGATAACATCCATGTGCGTCATGGCATTCGAACTCATTCCTGTAAAGAGCACTGCAGAGGCCATCAGGTATTCTGCCGGATAGAGAAGTATTGGCAACTGAAAGACCATTCAAATTTGGCAAGGCCAGCAGTTCTGATGGTAGAGTCCCAGACAGGGCGGTGGATTGCAGATCTAACTCTTTAAGGTTTGACAACAAACCAATCTCAGTGGCAAGAGAACCCGAAAACTGATTGTTGTTGATGATGAAGCGCTCCAGCTTCCTGAGGTTTTCAAACAACTTCGGTGAGATCTTTCCAGTCAACTGGTTGGAAAATAAACTCAAATACTTCAAATCTATCAGAATGCAAGATCAAAAGGTGAGTTACATATCAAGGCAATGGAGAACGGCATTGCACAAGGATACATACCTGTGAGCATGAACAGCTCTGATGGGAGTTGCTGTGACAGGTGGTTCTCATTTAGATATAGTGATGTCTATTTTGGAAGGAGCAACCAGCAAAAATGATACTGAGACACAAACAATGCTTCTATCATGCGCATACCTCGCTGCTCTTACCAGCTTTCTTGTCCCCGATCCAATCTCACTGGGTATGGCATTGTGCAACTGACAGCCATTGAGATAAAGTACTCTCAATTCAGAGAGCCTTCCAATGTCCGCTGGAAAAAAGGGCACTACACAAAGAGCGATTTAGTGTTACCATGCAAACAAATCAGTGGAAATCGTCTTGGTCCCAAAAAGTTCAAACTTACTTGAGAGAGCACCAGCCCTGTATCCATTGTTTTTAAGCACAAGCGTTTTAAGCCGCGCCATTTCACTGGTGATAATAGCAGCCAAGATAGATGAAGAATCCATCCCAGGGCAGTCATCAACAAGAAATACCCACAGAAATTGCAGTTTGTAAATTTCAGTAGGAAGAGTTCCTGATTCCCAATGATAAAGTGAGCAGAACAGCCCTGGGGAAAGAAGATATTGTGCATTGAGTGCAAGCTTACCTGTTATTAATGCCATCCCCAGAAATGATAGATCAGTTAATTTGCCTAACTGACCCAGCTCTGATGGAACATTTCCGGTCGTTGATTTTGAACCAAGCCCAAGATACTCCAATCTTTCCAACAGACCCAGCTCAGTTGGTAGACTTCCAGAAAAATCTGTCTGTAATATGCACAAAGTTGATAGCTTCCTGAGAAGTCCAATCTCTGTTGGGAGTTGCCCTGTCAATTGCAGGTTGCCTTGTAGATCCAAACGTTCCAAACTGGAACTCAACAGAGACAACTCTGGAGGAATGGTTCCAACCAACTGGGTATTAAAAAATCTCAAGCTTTGCATGTGGCCAGAATTGTCACAGGGCACAGCATCATCTTTGGAGTAAATGAGACTCTGTTCCCAATGGCATTCATGTGTTTCCCAATCCAACCAGCCATGATGATTTACCCAATGTTGACCCCTAGTTGAGTAGAAAAGTGTTGCTAGGGCAAACCTTTGTTTCAGTCTCCAGCTTGGATAGGTTTCAATGTTGGTCCAGTTGGCCAAAATCCATTCATATGCTTTGTGTTGTGGAGATCCGTGATCTTGCATAGCCTCCACAGTGTAGTCAGGTAGATTGAGTGCCACTATTCTGGCATCCATGGTAGAGGTAGCTGGGTGTTTTGTGGCTTCCAGGCTTGTTGTTGTTGTTGTTAATGTTGTTGGAATATTGACAATCCCAGTCGCTTGTTGCAATTCATCGTGGTCACTGCTTCTGAAGGCAACTGCAAGAGTGGTTGTGAGTATCATGATGATTCCGACCATCATTTCCACTGTAAGGGATAAGCAGATCTTCTTTTTCCATAGCTTTTTTGCTCGCTCAGTCATTGGTTCTGCTTCCGGTAGGTCTCCCCATTCCACATCCTCCTCCACGGGCTGTGCGCGAACAAGTCCTTCCTCCAGTGCAGCATTTGGAGCTGTATCTGTATCTGTATCTATAGGCACCAATTCTATTCCCGGTGCTATCAAGTCAGCAGCTGCTGTGTTTGACACAGATGTTGTTCTTGGTCGATAAAACGCTGGTCGTATTCCGCCACCCAAAGCGTAGGCTCCTGGTTCGACCTCTCTGGTCCCGCTCCCTCCACTGTGCAGAGATGGTGGAACCATGTCTGGTAGTGGTTGAATGTCATCCATGATATCGGGAAATGGGGAGAATCCGTCGTGGAACGGATCCGTCGTCTCGTTGTCCCGTCGCTGGTAGCCTGGTGCCAACTCTGAAAACTCGTTTGGTTCTTGGTACCATTCATTCAGTTCCTTCGATTCCTCCACTGCTATCAGTTCCTTCCATTGCTCTTGCTCCACATACTTTGAACCATGATCTTCATCATCCTGACTCGCTCCGTGTTCTTCGCGTTGACGAGCTTTGTTCTCGACGTGATCCGATGGCTGCTTCATTAATATTGTCACGACATGAACGGTCGTTGTGGAACATGAATTTGCTCGAGAGCACAGCACGGATATGCAAGGGTTTAGCTGTGCGAAAGAAGTTACTTCGGATTAGAGTGGACTATATGCATGAGGGAGAGTGGAGGCAGCGGAATGAACGCACGGTCTTTGTGTTTTGAATCGAATCGAATCGAATCGGCTTTTTCAATGGCAATCGATCGAGATACTTGCTAGTAGAAAAAGAGGCTTTTTGCGCCTGCCTCCTCGTTTTGATCGATGAGGCCTGAGGAACCTCGACGAACATGTTCACTGTAGATGCAAGGGAAACTGCTTTTTAAGGGCGCGGAACAACCAGTGGGAACTGCCGAAAACAATACTGGAATGGGGTAAAACGCTGCTTGTGGAGCACATTGTTTGCAGAACTGAGATACTACGAATATTTACCTTAACTACCCTTCTAAGACTGAACCTGTCTTTTCTCCAAAATCCATGACGCAGCACCCTGACGCATGACTCGTCGTCACTCTTTCATCTGAAGTAAGCGGCATTCTGGCTCTTTGGATCTGTGGCATTACTGGATCATCGGATCTTTCTTGTTTCTTTGCTGCTCATCATTCATTGAGAGTGCTGGTAGCCAATTGCAACCATACCACCAGCAGTCTATCTGTATACATACATCTCGAATAATAATGGACAGCAGTATCAGCAGCAGCAGCCTGGAGGATGAACTAGCCGAGTTGGCGCAATCGTTGAAAGGCGGCGTGGAGATTTGCGACCGTAAATGGCGCACCAAGACGTATCCCGATTGTTTCTTGCACTCGGACGCTGTGAGCTGGATGATGCGCACAGTGACGGGTGGCAGTGAAGATGCCGCCGTGACCAAATTGAATGCGCTCCGCGAGTGCGGCTATATTCAACACGTCGTGGATCCCAACAAACCATTCAAAGCCCGCCAAACAAAAATGTTGTATTTTTGTTTTGTCCAAGACAAGCAAGTGGCCCGCGCACGATGGCAAGTGGCAAAGATCCAATTGGCCAATCGACAAGGGACCAAGACCATGACAGCGGGCAAACAGTTGAAACGAAGAGACGTCGAGACTATTTGGCAAGGATCCGACGAATGGGTGTCGCACAAAACACGCGTCGATCGAATGGAAGATTCCATTTTGAAATTGACCGAAACACAAGTGGCCGTGCAGACCAAACTGGAAATTGTCCATCAAGCCACGATTTCACTCATACAGACCGTGGCAGCCACGGCGCTCTTATTGCTCATACTACTGGCATATACACTCCTCGTCATTATTCCATCGCTGCATCAGACCACGGGCATTGTCGTCCTCACGGCCATTACTGGTACGGTCCTCATTGGCGCCTTTGTGCGGCAAGGTAGAGACCTGTTCTCGGTATGGTTGGCGCTCGATTCTTGTGTCGTACAAGCATCTCAAGGAACCGATGCTGTGGAAGATTACGAAGTGGCATTGACCCGCGACTTTCCGCTGGACAACGACGACGACCAACCGTTCAATCCCCGAAAATCGAGACGGGCCATGATGCGCAAAGCCAGAAGCAGCATTATACTCAAAGAACCTCTATTGGTGCGAGCACAATCCTCTCATTTGAAGTTGGTCCAGAAAGTTCAGCAGCGGCAACCCAATGATCTTCCGGATCCGTCTCTGTGGCCGCATCGGCCCGTCTTTTGTTGTGTCAATACACCCGTCGATCCCAGCCTTTTTGTGCCCGAATACCAACTAGGAGCACTGCCCTTGGGGCAACCATTTCGATTTTCCTCCGATCTATTCGAAGGGCAGTGTTTGATTCGACTCAAACACGTCCCTCACAGTGACAATCCGGAAGGAGACGCGGCCTACTTTAATGGACGACGTCGACTCTTTCAGACGGTCGTTCAGGGACGATTCAAAGAACCATTGCCGCTCAACAATGTTTTGACTGGACACGAATTTGTCAAACCATTGCAAAATTTACCACATCCGTGGATCTTGAAAGCGGCCACCAATTTGATTGGAAAACTGGCACCGGGAGCCGAAATACAAGTTGTGGGGAGTGAACCCACCATGTTGGCCAGTATGGCCGCCACGTCCCAAGTCGTACGAGGAGACGAACCCGGAAATGAACCGGATATTTGTAGCTCGGCGGATCTCAAGGAAGATTGTTCCTGTTTTGGGGGGAAATTCAGTACGGGCAAAATCAGTACCGCCGGTCGCAAACTCCATTTGGCCAGTCCCACACGGGCGGCACAGTACAACTTTGATACCGAAACGGTATACACATTTGACTTTTATCAATCATTATTGAATGTGGCAACCTACTCGTTGGATTTGGGAGTTGCCAATGTCGGCATGGCACCCGTGCTCAATGGACAACCCATTCAATGTCTCTGCAAGACTTCCGATGGACGCTATCTGTGGTCCTTTCAAATCTGGCACGAGAGTCTCTTGCCCGATCCTGAGGACGACGAGCAAGACAAAAAGTCGAGATAAGCCAGCCAAGAGACAGAGGACGCGTCAGCTCGGAGTTGGCACGAAAGATGCAACAAGAATGCCATGAAACAAGGTGGAGGCAAATGTGCGAAGAGATGTACTGTACTAGCTAGTAGTGTTTCAACCCCAAACTCTACTAGTAGTACCATATGTATTCATTACTGGGCTTTGCAGCTGCTATGCATACGGGCGGCTGTACGGTATCGTTGACATATTGCGAGGCTACTGTACCGGTTAAAGCACGTGGGGAACTTTCAAGTCGAGCCGATGCCGCCAGTCGAACCACTGTTGCAACCACTCAATCCCCTGTGACTTGAAAATTGGAATTCTGGCGCGGTCACTATCATTGAGAGACAACCTCATGCACATCTATCGTCAATTCATTCATCCCTTGCTTTGATCGAATCGCACGTCAATGAGAATTCGACATCCTACTTTAGGTTGCCACGAATGCTTTTGATTCCGACCAAATATCTCGTGTGGCAATGGTTCCTCTCTTTGTCATTCCGAGCGACTGCGGAACACACGTGCTTTCCCAATTCAAACCTTTTGAATGGGATAACAGTCCTGAGGTCTGATCCGTTTAGCCCTTGCTCAAGACGTCCAAGCGTTGGGGTCTCGCATCAGGAGTAACCAAAAGGCTACGAAGTCGTCACAATTTTCTTGATTTGCACTTTGCGACAACCTTCTACCTTCAATTGCACAATCAAGAAGAATCGAATCAACACCATGAAGATTGCAGTCTTTCTTGCCACCATGGCGACGTTGGCCAAAGCTGACCGAGACTACCCTCCCGTTCCTGCCGCCATGAACTACGATTCTCCCGAAGAGGCCAAGATTGTGGAGCACTACGTGCCAGAACCAGTACCTGCAGGCAAGGTCGGCAAAGGCGGCATGATGAGCGGCGGCATGAGCGGTGGCATGAGTGGTGGCATGAGCGGTGGCATGATGAGTGGCCCTGAGCCTCACGATGACGTTTACTACCACGACGACGACCCGTTCGACGACCACTACTATCCAGGTGGCGATGACAACCACCACTACGATGACTACTATCCTTCTGGCAAGGGTGGCAAAGGAGGAAATGGTGGCATGATGAGCGGAGGCATGATGAGTGATCCAACTGACGACTACCCCCCGCACGACGACCACTACTACCCTCATGGCGATGACTACTATCCTCTGGCAAGGGCGGCAAAGGTGGAATGATGTCTGGAGGCATGTCTGCTCCTGCGCCAGAAGATGACTACCCACCACATGACGTCCACTATGGCGATGACTACTATCCTTCTGGCAAGGGCGGCAAAGGTGGCATGGTGAGCGGTGGAATGATGTCTGGAGGCATGATGTCTGCCCCTTCTCCAGAGGATGACTACCCACCACATGACGACCACTATGGCGATGACTACTATCCTTCTGGCAAGGGCGGCAAAGGTGGCATGGTGAGCGGTGGAATGATGTCTGGAGGCATGATGTCTGCCCCTTCTCCAGAGGATGACTACCCACCCCACGATGATTACTACTATCCGCATGGCGATGACTACAGCTATCCTTCTGGCAAGGGCGGCAAAGGAGGAATGATGACTGGAGGCATGATGTCTGCCCCTTCTCCAGAGGATGACTACCCACCCCACGATGATTACTACTATCCGCATGGCGATGACTACAGCCATCCTTCTGGCAAGGGCGGCAAAGGAGGAATGATGAGCGGTGGAATGGCGTCTGGAGCGTCTGGAGGTATGATGTCTGCTCCAGCTCCAGAGGATGACTACCCGCCCCACGATGATTACTACTCCTATCCACCTGGCGACGACTACCACCAATACGACGACGAGTACTACCCTTCCGGTAAGGGCGGCAAAGGAGGAATGATGAGCAGTGGAATGATGTCGAGTGAAGGCATGATGAGTGGTGGCATGATGTCTGCTCCGGAGGGAGACGACCACTACTATCCACATGGAGATGATTACGCGCCACCCCACGATGACTATGCACCACACGATGATTACTACTACCCACACGGAGATGACTACCACCACTACGATGATTACTATCCGACTGGAAAAGGCGGAAAAGGAATGATGAGTGATGGAGGCATGATGTCCGGTGGTTCCATGATGGGATCTCGAAAGCTTGGGTACTATGAGTCTGACGAGTCTGAAGAGGAAGAAGATTCTGGCAAGGGCATGATGGGCTCTGGCAAGGGAATGATGATGACTCCGGCCCCCACTGCAGCACCAAGTGACGCACCAAGTGATGCACCGACTATTGCTCCTACCTCTGGAAAGGGTATGATGATGAGTGGTTCGATGAGTGGTTCTATGAGGCGACGCATGCTGGTTCGCAGATTGGGTGGAAAGAGCGGCAGCCGCAGCTGTGGAAAATCTGGCATGATGGGTGGAAGCTCCTGTGGTGACGACTACTATCCAGTAAGTTGAATATTGTGCGACCGCCTTTTTCTCTGTGCGGATGTTTACCTGTTGCTGACTCTTTTTCGTGACAACCATTTCAGGCTCCTGATGACGACAGCAATGACGATCGCCGCTACCGCCGTTTGGATGGTAAAGGTGGCAAAGGTGGCGGCAAAGGCGGCGGCAAAGGCGGCGGCAAAGGAGGCGGCAAAGGAGGCCATGATGTCTACGACGATGACTACTATCCAGTAAGTTGAATTTGTGCAATCGACTGCTTCTCAGTGCAGATGCCGTCACTGACTATGTTCCGTGTTGCTCAACAACTGTTTCAGGATGACGACAGCAATGACGATCGCCGCTACCGCCGTTTGGCTGTGAGCACCGAAGCTGCCTAAGACGTGATCCTGATTGAGCGGGAAAGGATTATCGTATTGCTTGGCTGTCTGTGGCCCCGCTGGATTCTTTGATGCATGTACTGACGGTGCATCAAATCCTCTACAAGAAATGGCACTCTGATGAATGAAAACTATTGAGGCATGGTCCATGAACCGAACAAATGAAACCTAGCCTTGGCTATTCCTTAGTTATCCATTTTGAGCGCCTATTCATATCTATTCTCCCGATTGGCAACACACGAACCCTCCAAGTTTCACGTGTCGCGATGGAATCATTCGTGTGTTTTGATCGTTTGTAGCGATCGTTTGTAGCGATCCCTCAGTGCGTGTCAAGTCCAACTGCATGTGCAATGCTCGATTCTGGTGTGCTGCTGGTCAACTTATGGATTGCATCAAAGTTGGTGGACCTGTCAGAGCAGGCTCTAGCTAGAGACAAGAGAGCTGTACGCAAGGCTTGTCCAGCACATTGAGAGACCAGAGCTCAGCTGGAAACTGACCGAAGCCATGTGATGGCCAGGATAGTGTCATCATGTACAGGGGCACATACGTGCAAGAAGTTGGTGCACGCTGTCATTGATTCCTTTTTATGCAAGTAGCATGCATGGCTTGAGGGTGGGGGGTCATTACATTCAATGAAGACGAAGCATACCGCACGTACTGGCCTTCACTCACAGCCAGCCATGCGCAGGCATCTTCAACTATTCACAAAAGTAGCTAGCTAGAAACCGAGGAGAGTTGGGAAAGCCTTCGTTTGACAAAATGCACTACGAGAGCGAGCTACGGGTACGTTCGACGCACCGCCAGCCAGAGCTACATTGCATCCGACGAAACCAGCAAACTTCTTTGCAGTGGGGCTTGTATTTGAATGGCATCGTTCGGTACGGTGCGTATTCGTAGCTAGCTAGCAAAACGCTCTGTGGTTGCAATTGTTTGAGAACAGACAGACAAAGTATAGAATGGTTGTACGGTAGTTTGGAGCGCTCCGACTGTCACTCGACTTCACTCCACTTCCGGTGACCGAAAAGCAAGGCCCGCTTTCGAGGTTCGAGGCGCCGAGAACAGCGAAAGCAAGCGCTCTCGTCTCGTCCCTTTAACCCTTAGGGTTCGAGCTATTGACCACCGGCGCCCCTCCCAACATTCGAAGTCCATGCAACAGCAACAGCACACAGACTTCATTGCTTGTTGTGTTGTACAAGTCCTATAATACTTGTACTGTACAAGAGCTAGCCAGCTAGTAGAGCAAGAAAAGTCAGTTCCTTTGAAACAATACTATAGTAGTGCTATTGAAGATGAGTGCCCCAGGAGGAGGAAGCATCTCGGCCGAACAGCTCAAGGCGCGATACGTGGGGACAGGTGAGTTAGTGTACATGTAGTTAGTAGTTTTGTGTCAGATGCCATGCATACCGGTATGGTGGTCCTTCAATTGAAGACTGTCCTGCAGGATGATTTCAATTGTCCTAATGTCATTTTTTGTTTGATTGCTTGTTTGTTTGATCAGGACACGCTGATATGAGCAAGCAGTAAGTTCCTTCTTTTGTGCCCTTTCCACATACTGCAAACCTTTTCCAACTAACGTTCTCTCTCTTTTGTACTATTTCTGTTTTTGTCAGTGAATTCCTGACGAACCAGCACCGCGATACGTATGCAAGTCACATTGGTCACTACGATCAACTGTTCTACTATTCAGTGGCTCAAAACCAGGCCGTGGGACGAGTGAGATTGGAGTTTTTGGAGAAAATGGTGCAACCATGTGGACCGTAAGTGCAATACCGGTACAATAGATGAAACAGCAAGTTTGAAAGTGGTTGGCTGATGGAGGAGATGGAGACGCACAGTACCGTACCTGACTTATGTTGATTTTGATTGTCACTCTTCTTGCCATTTTCACATGCTTTTTCTGAACAGACCGCCCAAGCGAACAGAAGTGGAGAGACTGCTTGAAAAGTAAATAGAAAGATGGAAAAGAATGACAAGATAGATGTTGAAGGAGTGACCGGTGACAATGATAACCTGAGCCTGTTTGTTTCGGGTGTGAGAGAGACCACCACACCCCATTCTCTGGGGGGAAATGGAAGAGGATGCCACCAGTTTCTGTTCGAATGATTCGATTCAATCTACACATCAAGTACTGTACGTACAACTTTGGCTAGCTATCGATAGAACCCCAGCCTTTGAATTTGGGACTACGGTACCGTATCTCTACTAGACGAGTGAGACCGGCAATAGCTCGTAAATAGATACGCGGGAACGAATGGAAACGAATGGAAACGAATGGAAACATCGAGCACAAAGCAGAAGACGAGCTGTTTTGGAAGCAATAGTACCTGCCGCACTGTGCAGTGCATGTAGCTGGTATCGTCGTATCGTATCGGTATCGTACGTGTTGTGGCCAAGGCATGCTTGACAAAGCCAAAGTGCAATTTGCAGAGTTGTGGGAATGAGCATTTTGACCTCATAGCATTGGTACTGTACTAGTACGTTTCCCCCGGTTCCTACGAACCCATGCTTACAGGCAACACATCACGGACGGAAAAAGGAATCTAGTACGTAGCTTTGTATTTTCTAGTGCCTGTAAACGAAATTAGCATTTTTATAGTGTGTATGATGTAGATGGTTACTAGCTCTTACTACGGTACGGAGATTGGTGTGCAGTTTTCTTTTTTACAATTCGTTGAATGGTCTTTCTTTTCTTTCTCTCTATCAAAAACGTGTTCATGCATTTCATTTTCTTTCCTTTCTTTTTTGTCATTCTATTCATTTCTGGTTATTGTCGTCACTGTCGTCATTGTTGTTTGGTTGCTGCATTTGTTTTGTTTTTTGTAACATGGGCAATACCCGTGTGGCGAGGAATCCTCTGGTTTCCAATCCAATTTTTTGTCGTGTCGATTGCAAAGGTTGATAGATATAAGATGACAGCATGGATTTATTCTTTTCGTGATTGTTGGGTTCGAGAGGTGGTGCCGGTTTGTGTCCATTGCGTCTTCTTCGATCATTCGTTTCGTCTTCAAAGTAAACGTCCGTGTTGACGACGGAAATGATCAGTTCTTCTTCCTCCTTTTCTACTTCTTTTGGTGATGGTTGATCCATTTGTGATGGTTGTTCCATTGGTTGTGCTGGTGCTGTAATGACGACAATTTCATCTTCTACAAGTCGATCATCTTCAATGGTGGATTCACAATGTTCAATGAGTCTGTCACGTGCCGCTACAGCAGAGTCTTGTACTTGTTGCATGACGCGATTGGCCGCTTCAAATTCTGTGCCCAGCAATGCCATGCCCGACCCAGCCACGACACATCCCATGGGAGTCGGTAAGGGAATCATCACCAAGCCAACCGCTGTCAATGTTCCACCGGCAACTGCCACGGCACCCTTGCGGACCGTGTCCACCAGTGTGTTGCCGTTGTTACTACTGGTAGTATTGCTATTGCTGTTGCTGGTTGTTGGAGGATCTTCCTCATCATCATCATCATCCTCAGAGACTTGCACCAATGAATTCTCTTCATCATCATCTTCATCTTCCTCTTCTTCTTCTTGTTTACTGCGAGGAAATTCCACCAACAGGTTCTCTTCTACTTCATCTTCTTCTGATTTTTGTTCTTCTGATGATTTTTCTTCATTTTCCAATTGTGGCTCTGATTTTTCTTGCTGCTCTTGTTCAATTTCCACTTCCACTGGAGCACTACTAATAGTAAATGGTGTGGGACTATTGGTGTTGCTCTCATGATCATCTTGAAGAAGAAAGTTGGGTGTCCCTCCTCCTCCCATTGGAGTAAACATGTCCATGTCCTCCAGGAAAGAACCAAAGCTATCGTCGTTCTCGTCTCCTACAACATGTACATCAGAAGTCATATTCATATTCGTCATCCTCTTGCTCTTCAATCAACCAAGCAACAAAATGACAAACAGCTATTGAGCGCTATGGTCTATCGGTATGGTCTCTCTATATGTACCGGTACGATACAAGCCTCCAGCTAGCCAGGTCCTTCACACTGTCCAGCGGAAGCGACGCGATGGGCTGGCAGTTGCTGGGTCTTTTTTTCTGTTTTTCCTCCTTGACTTGACTTTTAATCCACTGACGACTGACAACTCCTTCGAACTCACTCACTCGGAGAGGTGCGCCCACGCCAGCAGCTTTCCAACGACTCTTGCGGGAAAGCACCTCAATCTCAAACACGACCTAAGATTGGAACCTTAACCTTACTAACAAGGAGAGTTGATTCGAATCGATTCTTCGACTAAGATTGAATCGAATCGAATCCATTCAACTCATTCGATTGAAAGATTCGATCCGCATGGCTCAGATTGCAAAGGACCGGTACCGACCGCAAGGATGCACAAACATCTATCTTTGCCAAGATAGAATGTCTCTACTAGCTAGTCCAATTGCGCCCTTTTAGCTTTGCTTGGAAGCAAACCTGCTCGACTACCGTATCGGCAGCCAGCCAGCCAGCCAGCTAATCAGTGGAGGAAGCTGTGGAGCCTGGTGGATGGAGGACCAGCCAGCCTGAAGCAACGTGACAGTCCGCTCATCATTATTTTAAAAATAAATTTGCTTTCTTCCAATCTTATTGCAGCCAGAGAAGAGACAGTAGGAATAAGCCTCCCAGGGAGTATGCAGTAGTCAGATGACAATACGGTAGCCAGTAGCCAAACTGAAGGGTCGGCCTTACAGCCAGAGCGTCAAGCAAGATGCCGAGTCGAGTCAAGAGGAGGGAGGAGCATTACTAGGGAGGAGGCAGCCATCGTTGAAGCTGCAAGTTCCTGTCAAAGAGTGTGAAGCAAGAAGAAAAGAACAAGAATTCAGTGGTTGATAGCAGCTTTGCTTGATAGCCACCGTATGCAGAGCAGATAGCTAAGAATACCAGTGCATGTACCGGGCGGCAAGTCACTCGGGGGGAATGGCTGCAAGCCAAAGTTGGTTGCTGCCTTCACTTTACAGCAGCCATCCTCTACCGATACAGCTACCGATACTACTACTACAGTATGCATGCATGAAACGCACGAAACCATCACTGTTCGGCTCGTCCTCTTGCATCCATTTACATCATGTAGCTTGTCTAAGCAACCATTGAGCAGCCAGCGATGTTGTACCCATGCACTGAGTGTACAAGCCAAACAACAAACAAACCCCTCCGTCTTCCACCTTCTACATGACAATGTAGACTACCCCTACTCCATCCCCACCCCTCCATGCAATCTTGTGGTACCGGTATCTGGCTAGCTACTCGTGCCAATACATACAATGTCATGTACTCCAGAGCTTACTCGAGTATGTATTATGTGGGGAGCAAGCAACAACAAACAGGGCAGAGGCGAGGGCAGTGGTTCTTCAAGCTCTCTTTTTAATTCATTTGGAATAGCAAAAATGCTTATCGTGGGCGCACGTTGCACACACACCTTCTGTACAAGGAAGCCCTTGTCACTGCTCAGACCGATAAAATTAAATGAGCTATTAATATACAGTATATTAGTCTATGTATCTTCTTGCTTGCTTCGCTCTCAAACACAGGAACTTCCAGCTTCTACGTTGAATGCATGCATGATGGCTCTTGATGCCATGCCTGTAAGACCCTTCACTCACTTGGCTACTGGTAGCATGCCGCTGGGGGATGGTAGTCAAAGCTACATGTAGTACTAGAGTAGCTAGCAGCCAGCTAGCTAGAATTGATGCCATTTTCACAACCACAAAGTAGGCGATGTCAACCAACACCCGCGGCGATTTCATGCAATGTCCAACTGAAAAAACCCTGCTCCATCCACTGGCATCCACCCCTCTCCACAACCGGTAGGCTTCATGATGTATGACAATGTATGACTGGATGACTGGATACTCGGAACAGGTACAATATGTAGGGAGAAGGGAGCACGTTGTCACAAACAGGTCAGGGTTTCTTCAAGACTCTTCTAATTCCTTCGGTTTATCAAAAATGCTTACCGTGGGCAACTGTTAGCCCTACGAGCTGCCCCACGTTGCACACAAACACAGAAACTTCTACAGAAGCCGCATGGCCATACCTGTCCCTAACTAATACCACCATGAACCATGAACCGTCAACCGGTTATCGGTAGGTTATAACCACCTACAGTGAGCTCCACAGTGCTTGGTCACAACTGGATCTTGAGTACTGGAGTACCGGAGTAGCTGTTATTGTTGAGAGTTTTACTATGGGATTTATTCAAGACAGTCTGAGGAGTGTCTATAGAGCGAGATATGGAATAGAGCTCTTCAATAGGCTAAATCCTAATTGAATAATTGGAGCCCTTGCTTTGAGGCCCAATAATCTTAGAATGAAGCCTGAGGCCTGGGTCGCCACAGCTTACAAGCGTGTAGACCAGATAGATCTAGTCCCATCATGCCGCTTGGACTACTTGGCGCGGCAAAAGCAACCCCCCAACTCAAGTGAATTGAAAATGAGCCCTGGTAGGTCGGGTTGTTGTTCCTGGTGCTGTGGCAAGAGCAACGATGATGATGAAGATGGCAATGCATGTCAAAGAGAGGGGCCAATAGCTTTTGTTTGGAACTTGGAACTGGGCAGTACGAGGAAGGCGTTGGTTATGGTATCGAGCATGTGCCAGGTTTGCTAGCCATTGCATTATTACATTTTCTGCTAATGCTTTTGGGGAAGGCCATTCATCTGTTTTGCTTCCTTGTTCGCCTAGCCAGACTGGACAAGATAGACTGGACTAGTAGATAGTTTTAGAAGCGTCAGGTCTCACTTCTAAAACTCCCCATGAACCAATTGAAGATCATTCGCTGGAATGATGTATGGTGTCCAAAAGAGGGAAGCCCCTCTTGATGGATTGGAAAGATCCTGATGGTTTGAAGCGCTACAGCTAGTTCAATGAAAGATGATGTTCCAAGCTGGCTACGGTGCTAAGGTTGGTTTGAAGCGCTACAGCTAGTACATGTAGTTGGTGTAAACAATAAGAACATAAAGGATTACGTTGGTTTTCAATGTAGTGTGCGTGTGTGGAGGACATGTACGGTGTTAGGAAAGAGGCGGGAGGCAAGGATGCGCTGAAGAGATTGATCCCCAGAGGCCGCTTTAGACGTCTAGTAGTCTAGGGCCACTGACTGTAAGCAGCCCGTCGCAGGGCTTCCATGGCGTCGAGCCTCATACTTTGCTCTTCCAGCTGTCGTCGACTTGTTTCGAACCGGAGCTGCTGCAATTGGACCTGAGAATCCAAGAGGGTGCGAGCGCCTTCGGCTGGGGGTGATCCGGAGCGTTCGTTGGAAAACAAGCCCGACTGTTGGGTCTTTTGGGCCTGTTGGAGCAGAATCATGGTGCGGAGCGACTCTTCCTGTTCTCGTTGACGACGCGCTTGACGAAGCGCGGCAATGGACTTGGAGAGAGTGTTGGGAGGGAGTCCCGCTGCAGCCGCGGTGCCAAACGACGAGGAGGCGGCCAAGAGACTGCCTTGGGAGATGCTGTCCATGGCCGAAGGACGAAGGTGCGCTTGCGACAAGCCCAAGAGCGCAGCGGCTTGGGTCTCACGAACGGCCGTGGTGGACGCGGCGGGGAGGAGACTTGCCAAGACGGGGGAATCTCTGGGACTGGTAGAGACAGCTGATGCGGCGGCGACCTTGGCTTGGAGAAGCGCCTTGGGAGGAGCCGTGGTCTTTTTGTTGTAAAAGTTGTCGAGCATCTCGGGGTGCTCTCGTTGAAAGGAATCGTGGCTCAAGACAACGGTGCCTTCAGGAAGCGTAAGACCATCGACTTTCTTGTATTTACGCGTCTGTCTTCGGTACCCTTCATTGTGAAGCCTGCGGATAAAGCTCGAGTATTTGGTCTTTTGAAAGTACTTGTCCAGGACTTGTCCGTCAATCTTTTTGGGGTCAATGGCAAACGCTTTGCCGTCAGGCAACCACCAGAGTGCTTCGGGAGCCACATCATCATTCAGCAACTTCATCAAGTACTGAGGAAACAAGTTCGCGCGGGCTTCGGCATCGCTGCTGCCGGTGGCGCTCGATTTCATGGCGGTGGCGGCTGGAAGGTTCTCGGTTGTCATCTTGAAGACTGAAGAGAAGAGCACAGTGTGAGAGACCGAATCAATACAACAAGAAGAGAGCGCCTTGTCTGTCTTTCGTCTTTGTCTCTTCTTACCTTGGCTTTTAAAAAGAGACTTGGGAGTTTATTGAAAGCTTAGCTAGACTTGACTAACTAACTGTGTGCGTAGTATGTTGCGAATTGAATTGTGCAAATGCAGTTTGTGTCTCGGTATCAGAAAGTATGGGATTGGGAGGAGACTCTTTCAAGGGTGACGAGGGAGAGGATTATGAGAAGAGTTGGGAAGAGACCAAGGAGATGTTCGGATTTCGGCTCAGCAACGTTGCCTGTGCTGTGCTGGTCTGGTCAACAATAATAAATTGATTTGATTTCGAATTTTGCTGATGGTTAGATGCGGTCTTCTTCACCGCTTTTGGAATTTGCTGAAGCTTGTGTGCTCCAGAGAAGGCAAACGAAAGTGAGTTAGTAATTTTCGGAAGATACAAAGAAGGGCCTAGACTGCAACTTCTGGAAGTTGAAAAAGTACTCTAGTATTATCAATTGACAATGGGAGCTTCTTTTACTGCGTTCTCCAAGACTATTGAGAAGGCCCTTTTACCTTCAGGGAACCAGTAATCAAGTTCCAGCATTGTATGTGGGTATCACGGTCGTGCCTAATTGAATGTCTTGCCGAGAAAAGAACCCATATCAATCACTTTTTGTAGCTGGATTATGGACTGTCAACACTTCACTCAATCTTGACCTAAGCTTATCTAATCTTGCAAATTGCCACCACTATTGCTGCTAAATTTTCACCCTGGGGACTGGAGTTCTTTTCTTGTCCTGATTCTTAATAATTATTTAATTATCATTCCGAGTGAAGAAACGCAAGATGCATGATGATAACGCTATTAAGCTGGCTATTAGGGTATCACACCGGTAAGCTCAACGGTAAAGATTATGCGTGGAGGTTTGGCTGTCAAACCAAAGAAGTAAGTTTCTTACCCTTGCAACAGTACCGGTACTGGTACCAGGTACCAGCTGTACTACAAGGAGAGTAGGGTTTAATAGCTGCTCTAGAGCACTCAGTATCTTCGAGTTAGCCAGATACTCTAGCTACATTGCATGTACATCCAGCTAGCAGCCCTTCGTTCAAACCAGCCAAACGAAGCAGTACCAGTACGAACAACTGCGGGTCCGGGCCTGGAGGCCCGGTACCGCCGACCACTTCCCACAACACAAGGTACCAGAACCGTACAACCGGTAATACAGTATTACGGTAATAGTACTGTGTGCAATGACACAGGACAGAGCAAGAGGTCAAAGAAGCAACTTGGCTGCTGTTGAGAATGATCAAATAGCTACTGGCCGTGCATTGGCCTTGTCCATCCTGCTACAAGCTCTGCTACACCAGTATTGTCTTGCTGGATGTAGATGATTGTGGCTCACACACCTGTTGCCTCCAGAGCGTCGCTTCTTTTGACAACAAAACACACAAGCATTATCATGATTCCCATTTCAGGGGCTATACTACTATCTAGCAACGGTACTCTTCCAGAGTACTATAAAAGGTCAAAATCAATAATAATGTTGATAGTTTTGATAGGCTAGCTAGTAGCTAGATTCTTCCTTTCTGGCCACCAGCTGGTCAACATACCGTACTTTCAAGATACGATACTACTAGTAGTAGCATTATTTCCTTGGCTATTTCCTTTGGTTTTCTACTTTCTTCGTTCCACCATGGAGAGGTGCGCACCGGTTCCGGTACCGTAGCACTGGTATGGTATGGAACTGGTTATATACTTTTTACGGTACCGGTACGGCCTGGACTGTTACCGTACTGTACTCTGTAAGGCAACCAGGCGTAATAGGAAATTACTATTAAAAAGCGTAAAGCATGGTTCAAGGTTCAAGGTTGGGGCATTGTCTACAGGAGTCATACCGTCATACCGGTATGTATAACAATCGTGTAAACCATCATGGTTTATAAGCAGTAATCGAGAGCAGAACTCACTTATACCAGACAACCAGCCGTACCGCTGAAACATTTCTGAAGTGGCCAACTACGCTAAAAAGAGGGAGAATTCTTTGCAACTTTGCTTGGTCATCAACAATTCAGAAACGGTCATTTGGTGGGGAAGTAGATTAATTCAGTCGTAAAAGAACCAGGCCTTTACTTTTATCATCAAGCTCACACTGAAATAGGAATTACTTTAAATTCAACTGTTATGACATAGGTGAGTAGCATAGACTTAACAGCAGACCCATTTACGGATACCGGATAGGCTTTAGAGTAGGTGTCTCTTCCCCAGAAACTCTAAGAAATTTATGGCACCAGTGGCACCATGCCGTGTTTTCCTCGAAGTCATTTAGGATTCGTTTCTGGTTCTCTCGCTTGTCTTGCCATGACCACACAAAACAGTCCGAAACCCAAAGTCACCGCGGTGCGGTGAGGTTCCAGCATACCTCGCCATTCAAACACAGAAATAAAGGTCGGCATAATTCGATTTAGAAGGTATTGAAGCCCCTGTCCCTGTAACCTTCTCTGGGAGGCTCTTTCAAGTCCATTGACACGTCGCCTCTTGGACCTTTATCTCATTAAATTTTTTCCACACTAAGTCTTGTCCTCTTGGGTAAAGTGTACTTCTAAGGACAAATTTCGCGGAATCCAACATAAATCCTGACTTCTAGTAGTAGAGATCCACTACTAGCCTGTGGGAGTACATGTACTAAGCTATGTACTAGTAGTTCTGGGCTACTAGCTAGCATAGTCTCTTCAAAAGTTTCACCTTGCTTGAAGCAGCAATGTTTCAGTGTTTCGGTACAACACGAACCCCACAACACTGAGCTTTTGATCACACCTAATCCCACAATCCCACCATTCCGCTTGAGCTTCGCTCCTTTGTCAGTTGCAGTGGGTGTTCCGTAATAATATTATGCTCTATCTCACCTCATGTCCAGCTACCCCACCCTTCCGGCAGCAAAAAGTCCCTGGTCACCACCTTTCGTTCGATGATAGACTGCAAGATTGCAGCTGAATCCGAGCTGCATGCAATCATGCAATCCTACTTTTCAGCGATTATAATGTCCTGGTTGTTGCTCCAAGTCTCCTCTTGTTCCGTCGACCATGCGAGAAGTTGCAGTTCGGTTCCACAGAGTTTGGACTTTTGCACTAAGCCGTTTCCTAGCTACTACTGCTGGGTAGCCAGAGAGCCAGAGAGGTGGAGGTTGCACTACATGTACCGGTATGTAGTAGGCAATGGCTGGCCGGTAGCTGGTAGCCGGTTGCTGTCTGGCAAGCTGACCTCACCTGCTGGCCTCTCTGGGTACCATACATGTACCATGTACCAGTGCTGGGTAGGATTTGGTTCATCCATGTTCCATGGCTGCTCATGGTGAACTTGAAGAGCAGCACACAGCACTGGCTTTAAGAGCTTGTCATGCATAGCGAAACTAGGCGTCCCCGCACTATTGCATTAAATTTTCTAGTCCTGAAACTGGTTCTGTGTCTTGAGTGCCCAATTGCAAGAAATTCAAGGCTTGCCATGGCCATATTATGGCCATGGTACCAGGAGCTGTATTAATACCAGGTACCCTACTCGTGCTTGGATTGCTTCGACTCCATTCCTTGGGATACCATGGACATCGTCGCGATCCTTGCAAAATCTGCCCTTGTGAACTGCCAGTGGCAAGGAAGACTCTCTGCTGAGCTCTCTCCCTCTCTCAGGCAGATGCAAAGAGCAAATAGTACATGTACTTTGAGCCAGCTAGAGTACAGCAGGATGGCTGCTGAGCCTGCAAAAGATTCCCTACCAGAATATATGTACATCATGCTATGCTGTTTCGTAATCTCCCTCTATGTTGACTCAATCAGCCATGGATGCCAGCTCTTCTTACCAAGCTGGATAGCTACATGTAGTTGGAAGAACAATGCATGTCCATTGGGGCTACCGGTACTCGAGTCGTCGACAACGATAAAACGTTTAGGAATCTATCGGAAAGCTTCGTGTTGACACCCCGATCTTTGACTTGATAAGCTATAGCTAGCTAGACCTAGACCGCAACCCTCATTCGTGGCGCCTCTTGTGGTTTGTTTCCTTAGCAGCACAAAGCGCTGCGCCAGGTCCTGTCGTTTCCATATCTACTAGCTAGCTATGGTTCTTCCTTTGGACAATCCCCTTCTTCTTGGAATGTTCGTCCGGGCGGAGATGCGGGTGCCGCAGCTTCTCGGCCAGGAGCGTCATTCCCAGGAGTGCGTGGTGTCCTTGCCAGCCCCAAGTTTTCCATGAGCTGATTCTGTCTGGCATCCATCAAGAGCTCGGCAGCACTTCTTGTGCGCTGCTGCGGCGGCAAGTCGACTTGTGGTGGCGCAGTGGGAGGTATCAGCAGTGCTTGCAAGGGATTGGTAATCGTAGCGTTGGTGGTGGTGGTGCTGTCGCCAGTGCCCAGGAACGATTCCATCAAAATCTGCTGTCGGAGCCGGGAGCTCTCTTCGTCTAGTTCTTGCTGCCGTTGCATCAGGGATAGTGCCCTCTCCTGTAGCGACGATGAGATTGCAGGAGCAGTAGTTTGGGGTTGGTTGTTTGCAATTTGTTCTTGGAGGGCTAGCAAAGCAGCAGATTCTTGGGCTCGTCTGGTTGCTTGCTGTGCCGGGTTGATTGACATGAGTGCAGCAGCTGGGAGCTGAGCGGTTGGTTGTGGAACGAGCACTCTTGGCACGGAAGCAGACTGTGGAATGGAGGCAGTGGCAGACACGTTGCTGCTTTCGACAACAGGATGCTTCTGCTGCTTGCCCAGTTGCTCTTTTTCCTTTTTCTCCTTTTCCATTCCTTCTTTCGCCTTCCCTATTGCTTCTTTCACTTTGGAATGTTTCTCTCTGATTGGTTTGATAGTGAAGTTATCGAGGAGTTCAGGTGAATCTCGCAAGAATTGCTCATTGCTCATGGTAATAACTGCCTCTGGAAGACCCAGGCTAAGATCCTTCTTGTACTTTCTAGTAGTTCTCCGAAAGCCACTGTAATGTATCATCGTCAATAACATTCATTGCATCAGCAACCAAGGGTAGCAGAGGTATACTTTCTACTGTACAGTAGAGGGACAACGAAGTAAAACTCACCAATTATGAAGTCTCCTGACAAAGCTCGTAAGTTTGGTACCTCGAAAGTGTTTGTCTAGTACCCCTGGTCCAATTTTATGTGGATCCATGGCAAAGGCTTCGCCGTCGGGCAACCACCAGAGTGCATCAGGAGCCACCTGATCATTCAGCAACTTCATCAGCAACTTGGGGAACACCGATGGCGAAACCTCTCCTGGAATCTCCAATGGAGGAGGAGCTGTAGCCTCTGCTTTGCCTTCGCCAGCCTCCGCCATCACTTGGCAAGTGCTCTTCTTTCCTATTGGCGCCTATTAAAAGAGTGCTTGTGACGAAAGCTAGCTAATGGTAGCTCGTAACTATCGAATGCGATGGGAGCTACGACTGCAATACTGTAACACCCAGGACCTCCCCACTTCGCAGTGCTTGCTGTTTTGTTGTTTGTCACAAGATACCAAAGGCCTGTCGGTCAATTGCTTGTTCCAAGAGCAGCCATTAATCCGCACTAGAATAAAAATATACTGATTATATGATATAAGAAGAAAAAAACATAAGACTGATTGGACGTCTTACAGTTCCTTACGGCAAGTCATCCATAATCACTGCAGATTTGGCCATTCAAAACTCCTATTTAACAGTCGAATCGTCAGCACGACATAAAGTATCGATGCAGTGCTGACGCTCGGACTGTACAAACCCTAATCAGCCCTGTGCCCGTCAACCTATCTTTGATTCAATTAACAATTGGCACGTGCAAGGCTCGATAGTCACGATTTTCAATCTCGATGGCGAGAGCTAAAGTAAGACTCGACTCGACTTCGAGCCGTCCAGCCACGTGCGATGCCGTTGCCCCACAACCAAATCAATTGGACGATATATCAGGACAATGCAGGTCGATCCATTGAGCCCCAACATGGTTGCATGCACGAGGACGAACCAACCCCATGAAGGAAGGAGCAACGGTTTCAAAACTCGCATGAAATTTTGAGAATCAAGCACGAACGACCAATGACAACAGTGGTGAAAAAAGAAAGAAGGAACGTTAGTATGACTTGTTGCAATACATGCAATACAGAAGAAGAAGTGAAAGACTGTTTGGGTACCATCTTCCGGTGAAGAGTGAACGGAACGGACTCATGAAATGGCCGCCCATTCGCTCTTCTAACAAAGGCTCGAAGCAGCTGCAAGCAGCACCGGAAAATGGCACCAATTGTCAGACGTTGTGAGAAGAATGGGAACTGACCTTTTGTTCTCGAGCGACCAACAACAGCACCAATGTCAACGGCCAGCAGCCATTGAGCGGACCTACGAGCAAGAGACAAGTGTTTGAGGCGCCACAGTTTGCTTGCTAATCAGAAGAACCAACGACGATCGACCCGCCAAACAGAAGAACTGACCGTTACCTTGCACGAGGACGTCCATCCCCACTGGAACCACCGCAAGAGGACACCTTTCCCAGTGAATTGACGTGGGGCGTACCGGCAAGCCAACTCCGCAGGGCCCCCGAAGGAGTGGCTGCCGAAGCAGCACCGGAAAAGGTGTCATCGTCATGCATGTTTTCGAGAGGAAGAAGAAGACAAAAGAATGTGTTGTTGTGCTGAAATCAAAGAAAGAGCTTGGTTAGGCAACAGCGTTTCGTTTCAGCGACAATTTTTGGCAAGACCAACTCAAACTCAACATCAAAACCAACTTCAATATTGAAACTGTCAAAATCAAAATGAGAAACGATGACACGCACACAGCGGCGCGTACCAGTATAGTACAGGTACCGTACCGGTACCGTAGTAACGAGAACTGAAGCTGAATCTCAACCTGGGTGCAAAAGTCGAGATGCACTTATTAAAAACAAACCGGCTTACTTAGGGGCTTAGTTCCTCCCTCCTTGGAGGAATTCCTTTATTCCCGGAATTCCCCCATAATTCCTTGAGATTTAAAAGAGCCCATTCCTTAGTCGAGGAGCCAGGGAATTTACGTAGAGGGAATCAATGATTCCCGCAGGAATTCCTTGGAACAAAGGAATTCCCAGGAATTACCAGTGGTGGCTCCTGTAGCTGCTCTTGACAATGATGAGGATGATGATGATGAGGATGATGAAGAGGAGCTTCTAGCTCCTGTAGCCAAGAAGTCCAGGAACGCTTAGAAGGCATCATTGCCTCCATCAACTCTGAAATGGGTGGTGCCTATGCCTCTTGTTGAGGCTGTTCTATGGGCACTTGTGGCCAAAATAGCATCTAGTTTAACCAAAGTAAAAGGAATCAGTGCAGGAATTCCTTTGGTGGAGGAACTCCCTCAACACTCCTTCTAGCTCTAATTGTAACATTCCTTGGGGGAATTCCTGCTCCTTGGAGGAGTCAAGGAATTCCTGCATTCCTGGAATATCCAGAGAGCTCAAAGGAATCCAAGGAATAAGGAGGGAGGAACTAAGCTTAGGGGTTGAGGCAGGGACCCAAGGTCGGAGGTCTGACCGAGGGCTTAAGAGAGGGCGCAAGCCCGACAGCCCGATGGTCAGGCCGGAGACCGATGGGGCACAGCCGGCCCTAAGTAGCAGGTTTGTTTTGAAGGGAACGATAACGGCTGGTTTGTATTTGTAACCGCCGGTCTGTGTAGACCTCTGTAGAGGAGTACCACAGAACCAGGTCACAAATACAAAACCTGCCGGTTCGTTCCATGCTCTTCAGTTCCCGCGTTGCTCCCCAGCATCCTACTAAGAAAATGCTGCCAACCTTCCAGACCTAAACGCCACCTGAAGCCGTCGTCTGAAGGTCTGTGCCCTCGGCTGCATGGGATGACGTAATAGAGGCTGCACGTGATGGTCGGCCTGCTTAGTACAAGGAACTCTGGATCATGGATAGGATGTACAGTAACGGGCGGCCTTGAGATCTTCTTACGCACTTGTCCTTGTAGACAGTGCCCCATTGAGGGACAGCCGAACTCACAGAGTTGTCATTTATCATCACTTATCTATAGTTTTACTCCGTAGCGCTACTTCTGCTGAATTGTGAATTTTCCTCGTACATTTCGCGTAGATGTGAAGCGACATTGGATGCTCCCATCAGAGAGCACTTCTCCTCGTACGGTGACAGAAAACCGGAGCCCGTACCTTTCAATCCATCGTACTTTGTTCTCCTTCCAAGCCCCCGACACAGAATATCGCCCATCTTCAGAATCGAATCCATCTCCGGAGATCTCTCCGTCAGAGTAGAACTTCAAATCGGATTGGACCTGCTGGTTCATGCCGTCAGATTCGCGTGTAGTGCCAACGTAGGAACCACTGCATGGTGGCGGGAACGTTTCGATCTCTGTTGCCGCAGCTTTGGTCTCTCCGCCTGTACTTTGCAAGAACTCGTCGTCAAAGTTTCTCTCCCATTCAGAATTCCACTCTTCTTCCAAGGCAATCAGCCCGACAAACCCGACTGCTCCCGCCACGATACTGGGAGCGACCCAGTTCTGCCAGTTGCGGTTGCTTGTCAATCGCCTGGATGCTGGATACTGAAAGACTTTGCCACCACCTACCATATCGGTCTTGAAACTGCACGAACCCTCTTGGACATCATTGACAACTCCAGGTACGTAGTTCCCGCGCCAGTCGTCGACCAGAACGTCCACCACCTCACCTTCGACGGGGAGATCGGCGCAGGCATTAGGATCGAAAGGTCGAAGCTGGACCATGCGGTTGGCCTCGCGACGGTTAGGTCGACGATATGGATCATACTCGGGTTGGTCGAAGGTTGACATTGAGCCGCTGTAGTGACTGTGACCACCACCGCCGCCGCCATGACCACCACCGCCTCCCTTGGCTTGAACAGGAGAGACCATGAGCATCCACAACAATAGCGACACGGAAAGAGCGGCTTGGACATGTTTTTCATCTACCAAACCGTCTTGGTTGGCGTCTAGTGCAGTCGTGACAATAAAGGCGAGATCGTGAAAGTCTACTTTACCATCCTTATTGATGTCGAGACACTTCCAAGGAAAGGGCATTTCTGTTTTGGAATCGGTGACAGCGAAAACCTCATCCTGGGGATGGCCCTCATTGACAAATCGAAGCTGCGACGACGAGGAACTGCTTCCGACTCCAAGGGGGAAAACAACCGTTGCAACGGGAACGAAGGAGAGGGTCGGAGCAGCCAAACAACAACAGAGGATCAATGAAGCAATCATCGTGCGCTTCTCTTGTTTTTTTTTGTGGATCATGTCATGATCTTGTAATGAGCACGTTAGGGGGAGATCCTGGAGACGCTGCGTCTCAGTCGTGGTACCGGTACATGCACCGCCTTCACGTCTAAACTCAATGCCACGTGTTATTCGTCACCAGACCTCTTCGAGCCAGATCGAGATTTGGTGAGGATGTTTGCCGTATATCGTGTGCAAGCCACCCCTAGCCCCTCTACCAGGCATTATCCTTTATTCACAAGTACGAGGTTATTCTTAGCTAAAAGAAAAGCATTTGCACAACTAAAAATTGTGATGTGGCGGCTGTGGGCCTTGCTTGATCCTCGCAGTGGCCAGGCGCTGAAGCTCTTGGTTTGGCAATCGACGAGGAGAGATATGATGTCATCTATGGCTGCTAGTGTGTTTCTGGAGATGTACAGTTTAGCATAATGTTCCTACTTTACACCCATCACAAATCAAGTGCTACCAGGTACCAGAGCTAGACGAAACAAAGCTGGTCACACTCGGCTCGTCATGCTCAAGTTCGGTGTCTGGCAAAGGAAAAGTCAACGATGAAGAACCGGATGTCCACGACCTACGAAGTATTGACCGAGGTCCTGCTGCATCCAGGTCTGTCGATGAGTTGCTAGCATGCTTGGAAACAGTCCGAAAGGTCTTGCCACTGCCTCTGCTTCCGTCGGAAAGGCTTCGTAGGAATCCCTTGACGCCGGGCCCCTTTGTCATAAAGGTGGCAGCATGGCTGCGATTGCCATCGTTATCGGCTTTGCTTGTCAAGGGTGTCATTTCCTCCACCAAGACATCTGCAAAGCTGACCTTGCTGTTCTGCATCCTGGCCAGTTCCTCGAGACCAAAAGAGGCATCGCTCGGTCTAGTCCCTTTTGGATCATGGCTGCTGTTGGAAAACACCAGATCGTTGGCAAAACTGACATTGGATTGGCTCTTTTGGGTACGGTCACTGTCACGATGGTGGTGGCTGCTGCCACGATGGTGGTGGCTGCTTGGTTCTTGCCACCTTTTCATTGCCATGGAGTGCCGAGTTTCTTCGGCAAAGCTAGCAATGCTTTCTCTGGCGGTGTGACTTGTCTCATCATCATCTGTAGTTGTACCATATTTACCGGTGGCCTGGCTGCTGACTGACCGCCCAAAGTTGGCCCTCAAGTGGAAGAAGATGCTGCGTTCCGATGATGCCAACAAGTGATCCACGGATATCTGTTCACTTTGATACTCAAAAGGATTGTTCAGTACCATGATGGACAGGAACAGGGTTCGAACCGCCACGGTCAAGACAAAGACCGAATATATAGTCAAGGGCTGGAAGCAAGGAAGGATCAAGGATTCCGTATTCACCGTGTCCCTTCCAACACAGACAAAGCTCCCAAAGGGTTCTCCTAGAATAACCATGAGCATGAAAATGGTCATGGCCACACCAGGACGACATCCCGATAAAAGTTGGGTTGATTGAGGACGTAGCAATTCTCGTGATTCTCGCATGCCTTTTGGAGGGGCGCCAGTTGGCTGTAGGCTGGAGTATATGTGTATGCCAGACTAAAGGGCTCGGAAGAATTCCCCTTTGCATTGGTGGTGCTGTACAGCAAGTCCATGACGGCATTGGACAACCAACTCAATACAACTGCCATGGGCAAGTCATGTTGAATGTTGGGACCAACGTCATCCAGTTCCTCTTGAGTGAGCAATCCCAGTTGATCGTGGAGTGTTTCCTTGACACTCAAGTTTTGTAGTTTTTGTGAAGTTGTCAGGTAGGTCATGGCATGTATGCAGTTGAGATATCGGTATATCTTGTGCAATTTGAATCTCATCATGTCAATCTCCGCCTGCGATAGCAGCGTGGGATGATGGGCTGGATTCTTAATGGCACCTCCACAAAGCATGGCCACGGAATGAAGTCCATGTTGAATATCATGACAATTCTGCAACCATCCCCTCCATCGAGCGGCAACAAAGGCAACATACCCGGTCAGTACAAAGAGTGTCAAGTATAGATAGTCGAACCGGATCCGGGTGTAGATTTCCGTGAATCGTTGGGACCGTTCGGTCATGGTGTCTGATTCGTAGTATCCCTGTTCGACACAAAACTCTCCATGACTGTGCTGCAGCCACACATAGGTACTAATGCCCGAGGCAAAAAGTCCCCATCCCAGAGAACTCCATACAATGGCATAAATGTATTGGGTGGAGAGGATGTGTCCCAGATTACTAATCATGCCCCATGCGGAAAAGGAGTAGGACCCAATACCATATTTTTTGGGTGTGTATTCTCGGCCCTGTGGTGCTTCTGGAAGTTGCACCGTAGGATTGCAAAGGTCTTTGGAAAAGTTGGAAAAGAGTCTCACCTTGTTGCGTGTATTGGTGGTTGTGAAAATGTCCTTTTTTCGGTCTTGTGTCTGTTGTATTCGTAGATTGATTTCTTCCGGGCTCAATGGTTGGTGTTGGTGTTTGCAATGTTGGGATTGATACTATTTTACGTTGCGTCGATACTCCTTGACCTTTTGAAGGTACCGTGCCACCATGGTTCCAACCGACGTCCGTGAGATGGAAATGTCACCGTAGGCAATCAGGATAACTCCCGCAGTGAGCATGGTCCACATGAGCCTCCAGCAACACGAAGTGCAGGCACCTCCATTTTCTGGTGATGTGTCAGTGGCATGGGCATCCCAACAGTCTTCGGGGTGATAGCAAGGTCGAAAGGCCGGGCATTCATCAGGATGGAAGGAAGACCAGGAGGGTGCGAATGTATTTGTAGCTGCCATTATTGGTATATCCAAGCAAAGGTGGTTCTATGGTTGTTGGATTGTGAGAACAATCAACTAGAATGGCTGTCTACGGTTCTATGGTTCATCTTTGCAAGTACAGTAACTGATGGATGCTGTGTTCCAAGTCTTCCTGTACATGGATGGAATATCTCCAGTGTCATTGGTCTTCTTCCTCGTCGTGGAAACTGGGTTGTGAGTAACGTACCCTTAACCTTTACTGTTAGGGATAACCAAGAAGGCACTCACCACCGAGTGAGTCGACTTGACATGAAAGGCCTTAATTAAGCTTGGTCCGAAGCGCTACATTGTAGAGCATCACAGGAAGGTGAAAGAAGAGGTAGCACCGATATCGTAACCAAAAGACTAAAAGGCAGGGTGCGGGGAGCCCGATGATATCTTAATCGCCGAACTTGGATCACTGGCCCAGGGAGCGTTCCTCCGGCTCACCATCAGTGATATACCGTATCGTACCGGT
Organism: Seminavis robusta; assembly: GCA_903772945.1. Taxonomy (NCBI): domain Eukaryota; phylum Bacillariophyta; class Bacillariophyceae; order Naviculales; family Naviculaceae; genus Seminavis; species Seminavis robusta. Next base: position 55,125 of record CAICTM010000278.1, read on the forward strand.
AACACCACTATGACTGACTCTCTCGGCACCGATTGGAGAGCAAGGCCAACCCCCACTTTTGCACCATGGTGATCACATGCCGGAACGCCAAAAACGCTGGGAACAGACTAGCAATAAGAGAGAGAAAGGGTGGTGCAGTGGATCAACCAACAACAAGAATGACAGCCATGTTAGACATACATGTGATGACTGCCGGCCGAAGCAGCTCCCACACCATGGCTGGTGCCACCAACCCCAGGAGACGACTCCATGACACCCTGCCGTATAGTGACTATGGTACACTCAGGCACTGTAGGAGCTACATGTACGGGTGTACGGGTACGGTCCCAGCGTCATCGCTCGTGTTGAAAGCACGTTATCGTATCCTTCTGGAACGTGTTATTGGTCTTCTTCCTCGTCGTGGAAACTGAGTTGTGAGTCATCTTTCCTTTTTTAACCTTTTTAAAATGCTAGTATTAAGGATAACAAACACGTCACTCACGACTCCACAAAGAACGACGGCGACCATGGGCGAAGGACACCACAAGAACGCACAAAGTCAAGCCTCATCATTCTTTGTCTCTACTGTTGGATTGAGCTGTCAACTGAAGAAGAACAAGAACAAGAACAAGCAGCAGAGACTATTCTAAGCCCAAGGACCTGAGAGCTTTTGCTAGTATATTTTGATTTGGTCTTGATCATGTCGAGTTTGGGTATCTTGAGGCTCTTGGCGCAACGCCGCGTTGCCCACGGTCACGGTCATGGCAGCTATGGAAGATATCTTTCTCTTTCCAAGCATCCCAAATATACTACCAGTACTACTACTAGTAGTGTATCTTATGGCCTAAGAAGCTTTTCGTCCAAGACTGAGGAAGACAAGAAGATGACTGCTGAGCCCACCCGGAATGCTACCCCTATACCCCCGGATAGATATACCCAACCCACAGCCGATACCAGTAGCTTCATGGCTGGTTTTGGTAACAGTCTACAGAATTTCTCCCTGTTCAACTTTCAGTTTCCATTGCGAGAACCAGAAGAAGGAAGTGGATTTGACAACTTTTTGAAGCGCAATAAGCTAGGAGGTTCTGATGCTAGCAATACCAATAACAATAAGAAGAAGGGTGAAAGTGAAGGTGAAAGTGATGGCAAAAAAGATAAAGACCAAGACAAAAACTACAAGAGTTCAGGTGGAGGGGGGAATGACAACAAGAACAACAATAACAACAATGATGATGGTGACAATGGCAATCTGGTCATTATCACTACCATGATGTTGGTGGTGGCAGCCATCATGTCTTCATCTTCCGGAAGAGACCAATCCAGCAGAGACAACAACAGCAATAACAGCAGCAATCAGCATTCGTACAGTACCAATTCTACGGCAGACAGTCCTTCTGCTTCTACCAGTGGTGGTATGAGTGCTGCCGCAGGAAGAGTCTTTGGAAACAACAACAGCAACAACAAACACATTGCCAATCATTTGGATCTCACATGGGGAGAATTCCTCAAACTCCTCGAACACGATGCCGTTTTCAAGATTGTCATTCATCAGGGACAAGCTGGAAATGACGATCATCATGCCAGTACACGGGCACGAGTCTACATGAAACCCGGCGTCAATCTAGATTCGGTCCTCCTCTCTGGAACAACCGCCGACGTGATGCCCGATGACAATGAATGGTCTACTGGAGGTGACACTAACAACACTACTACTAGCAATAATAATCCGGAATGGTCGTCCACGAATGGCTTAACGACAACAACCGCATCCAACAACCACAACAATACACCCCTCATTTATCGAAACTTGCGCATTGGATCGGCACAATCGTTGGAGCGCAAGTTAGAAGAAGCCCAACGAGCACTGGGACGAAGTCCCCAACAAGATATCCCCGTCCAATATCAAGTGGACAGTAGTGTCGCTACGGAATTATTGGGATTGTTGCCATGGATTTTATTGAGTGGATTCCTCGTGGCATCGTTTCGAGGTGCCGCCGGACGCATGGGTGGTGTCGGTGCTACTGGCTCGTCGGGCAGCGGCGGCATGTTTGGCATGGGCAAGAGTACGGCACAAAAATTCACCAAGGAAATGAATATCAATATTGGATTTGCCGATGTCGCCGGATGTGACGAAGCCAAACGAGAAATCAAAGAGTTTGTCGAATTCTTGCAAACGCCCGATCGATTCACACAGTTGGGAGCCAAAATACCAAAGGGCGCTCTCTTGGCGGGGCCACCTGGAACGGGTGAGTACTGACTGAAATGAAATGAAATGAAATGAAATGAAATATGTACAAGTCGGGAAGGAAAAAGATTTGATGCCCGTTGGTTGGATTGGAGTGCTCACCGCGTTTGTTGTTGTGCTGTTGTTTCTTGTCACTCGCTATACGTCTCCATCGTCTCTTCATCTCCAGGAAAGACCCTGTTGGCCAAGGCGGTGGCTGGAGAATCTGGAGTTCCCTTTTACTCATTGGCGGGAAGTGAATTCTTGGGTACGTACATCATGTCTAAAGTGTGCCGTCAGCGGGGCTGGCTGCCCAAGTCGCAATGGCCGTGTCCTGTCAATGTGATTGTCTCGTGCTGACAACCCCCTTCTTTCCTAATCGCAACGCCTTGCTTGCTTGTTCTACTGTACTATAGAAATGTTTGTGGGTGTTGGACCCTCCCGTGTCCGTGATTTGTTTCGAGAGGCACGAGAGAATGCCCCCTGCATCATTTTCATTGATGAGATTGACTCGATTGGAAGAAAGAGGGGCAAATCTTCTGCCATGGGAGGAAACGATGAACGCGAAAATACTCTCAATCAGCTCTTGGTGGAAATGGATGGGTTTGATCCTAGCGCGGGGGTAGTGTGCCTTGCCGGTACAAACAGAGATGATATTCTGGATCCAGCATTGACTCGGCCTGGACGATTTGATCGAAAGATCCAAGTGGATCTGCCCGATATTCAAGGTCGCAAGGAAATCTTTCAGGTGCATTTGAAAAAGATTACACTTGTGGAAGGAATGGGACCAGTCATCAGTCCAGATGCCAAAAGTGACGACAACAGTGATAACGACAAGGAAGAACCAGAAATGACACCAGAACAACGACAAGCCATTGATAACGTGGCCTCACGATTGGCTGGACTGACGCCAGGTTTTTCTGGAGCTGATATTGCCAACATTTGTAATGAAGCGGCCATTGTCGCGGCCCGTCGCAATGCCGACTCTGTCATTATGGACGACTTTGAAAAAGCCACGGATCGTGTCATTGGTGGATTGGAATCCAACCGAATCATGTCCAAAGAAGAACGTAGCATTGTGGCCTACCATGAAGCTGGTCACGCGGTGGCCGGCTGGTTCTTGGAACATGCGGATCCACTCTTGAAGGTCACCATCATTCCCCGGGCCAGTGGAGCTCTTGGTTTTGCTCAGTACTTGCCCAAGGAAGTAAACTTGCGAACCCAAGATCAAATCATGGACATTGTAGCCATGGCATTGGCAGGGCGTGCCGCCGAAGAGGTATTCTTTGGCAGTGTCACCACGGGAGCATCGGATGATTTGCGCCGTGTCACACAAATGGTCTACAGCACCATTCAGTTGTACGGTATGAACGATCGGTTAGGTCAACTGGCATTCCCCAAGGATCCAACCGCCATGTGGGAAGAACGTCGGTATTCGGAAAAGACGGCCAAGGCCATGGACGAAGAAGCCAAACACATTGTGGACCAGGCATACGAGCGAACCTTGGCCCTCATGAGAGAGCGCAAGGATGAAGTAGACAAGGTTGCCAAGTTGTTGCTGGAGAAAGAGACCGTCAATCATGATGAGATTTATGATTTGATTGGAGCACGACCGTTTGGAGGCGACAAGAACTATGAAGAGTATGTCTCGCGACGTCAGGCCGAGAGGAAGCAAAAGGCCGGCGACGCAGCTGAGGGTGAAGCTACCGACGATGCCAATGCCCCGAACCTGAACCCTTCGTTTTAAGGAATCTTTGGTTGCATGGCTGGGCGAAGTAGGTAGCTACTTCCAGCTAGCGTAACATTTATAGAGGAACTCCATATCAAGATCAGACTATCGGGACTGGCTTGGCGAAAGTTGCAGGAGAATGCAGAACCTCACAATAGCCTAGTTGCGAAGGACCTGAAGCTACGCAGAAGGAGTAGGGACAATTGTACTGGTTACGCACGTATCTGTAAATTATCTGTTTCTAATATTAGAGATTACGCACTTGCTACTGGAAAAGCTTTCTGTTGCTTGCCTGAGAAAAGGAAGAAGAAGCGAGGGAAACTGTTTGCCATGAAGGATGAGGAGAAGGAAACTGCAGCACAACTAACTGTTGCGCGGAAGCCAGCTTTCTCATGATATATATATGGCCTGGACTGATCTGTGAGTCAGCCTCTCAAGATTGCATACTGGAGGAGGAATCAGCGGCATCGGCAGTTGCTTGGGATTGCAGTTGCCTAATGGCTTGCAATCGGCGCAAGACATCGTCCTGGATGGGTGATGCGGCCGAAGGAACCGTAGGTCGCAACAAGAGGCTTGGGTGTAGCTGTTGTTGCAAGGTCGATGCCGCGGCAAGAGCATGAGATGCTTGAGGAGCCACAACCGAATCCAACTGACGACGAAGGATTCTTTCTTGGGCCAGACGCAACTGTTGCTGCGTAGCCTCCTCCTCGAGCATGATCTCACGGAGAAGTCGTTCCTGTTCCAACCGACGCAGCTGTTGCTGCTGTGCTTGCCTCAAGCTGTGAATGTATTCCAGGGCCCCTGTAGAATCGACTTCCGGTTGCAAGGATTGTTTCTCTTCCTCTCCTCCTCCCAGAAGTGGTGCCATGGGAAGCAGACTGGAGGAGTATGCTGGAGAAGCCACAGGGCGGAATGCAGAGGGCACACTTGTAGGAAAGGAAATGCTGTGGACGGGTGCTGCATCATGGTGCATGGCGGAAGCTGATGCCGGTCGGACGACGGGAGAACCCGCTTGTTGTTCACTTGGAGAGGAAGATCTGGAACTGTGGGAGGAGACACTGCTCTTGGCAGCCTTTTTGGCCTGAGCCGACTTGTGGCTGCTGCCGTTTCCAGAAGCCCTTTGCTTAATGTCGCTGGCCAATTCCGGGCGGTCACTGCGAAAGTTGGCATGGCGAAAGGCGACCGTGTTGGGTGGAATCTTCATGCCATTGACCTTCTTGAGAGCGCGTGTTTCTCGTGAGAATCCCATCTTGTGCAGTCGGCGGATAAAGCTGGCATACTTGCAACCAGGAAAGTAAACCTCGAGCACTTGCGATGGAAACAAGGCGGCGTTGATGGCAAACTCGTTGCCTCCTGGGAGCCACCAGATGGCCTCAGACGCATTTCCCTCAATGAGCAGCTTCATGAGAGTCTGAGGCAGGCTCAGTTGGTTGCCGTTACTAGTGTCACTCTTGTCTGCCATGGTGGTGGTGATGGTGGCCTTGGAAGGAGATGTTGCAACTGGAGAGTGCATTATTGTGTTGTTAGTATTATGATGTCTTGTTGTGGAAACTGTATGTTGCGCACAAGCAAAAGAATAAAGTGAGAAGACTCTTCTTCACGATGGTGGATTATGGAATGACTAAGAACGCACTGTGCGACGTACACTGTGTTTGGCTTCTCTTTGCGAGCGACGACTTGTGGGAGGGCTGTTCCTGCTGTGTTTTGAGATTGGTTTGCTAGTAGCTAGCTTGTTATTATGAGGAGTCTGATCTGATGAGTGAGGTAAGTCAGATGGTGTTTTGTTTTACGATTCGCTTTTGGTTTGATTTGTGAGTGGATTGTACTCTAGGAGTAAGCAGTCGAGGCGACATGGTTTTGGTTGCGGCAGAAGGGATCCGGATCGATTCCACCCTTTTGCCAGGCCACTTGTAATTAAGCCACTGCTTAAGCCATTGCCGCTCTTGTGCATTTTCTCACTCGGATGCCGGAGGAGCCGATCCTTGCTGGGTTCGACAGCTGATCGGTGCTCCGTGTTGCTTCGCCGTCCAACATTCCATCCAAGTCCTACTCGATCCATAGCCTTTCTTTATGTAACTGAATGCCCTTTGTGATGAGTTAGACACGTGGGCGCACCAATTATTCCCGGAAATTGTTTAAGTATTCAGAAACACGACCCCGAAAGAAGCCTGAGAGAAACCCAAAGATCCAAGAGAAGGTCATTGAGATCGAATTGAGACATTGAGACTTCAACAAGGCTTTTCTTTGACCCACTCAATCATTCATACTCGAGTACTCAATGATGACAGTGGCGATAGCTGAGCAATCTTTAGTCCCATTGTTCTCGTTTGTTCAAAAGTCGAAGCTCAGTCCCATCTCTGTGCTCTTTTGGGAATGCTCTTTCCTGCCTGCCGTAACATGTAGAGGCCCTACCGGAATAGCTCCCATAACTCTTTCACAGCACAGTGCTGGGTAACAAGGTTCTTCTCAGTTCTCAGGTTGTTGCCGATCCCGAAGGAACAGTGATTGCTGGAGCTTTGCTGGCTTGGCTACTCTTGAGCTGGTACACCTCCACGAGAGACTACGCCCTCACGAGTAAAAGGAGCCTATTAAAATTGCCGATGCAAACATCAACATCTCCGTCCAGCTTCCGTCCCCACCACACGGGTACCGGACCGAAGGCGTTGCGGCATGCGGAAAAGACACTGGTGCAAATAGCCTGGAGCAGTGCTTTGTGTGTCGTAGAGATTCACTCCTTGAAGCCTCTTGCAAGTACCACTGTGTGCTGTGCCCGGCCCGGTCCAGCGTCCACCTCTCACGAACTATCTATCAGCCGTATTGGAGCCACAGGGAGTCTCATAGAGTCCACTAGATATTGGCTACTCAGTAGGGTGAATCAGCTGTCAGGGAATCCTTGCCAAGGACGCACTAACAAGGAGCAAGGAGACTCGACTCGACTCGGGCAGGGGGGTGGTGCTGGGGCAACGACACGAGTGACATACATTTCCTCCAAGCCTGTCCACGACCTACCCGTACGAGTAGCCTCTTGGCGTCCAGAACAGCCTAGAAGGAAGACACAAGTAAGTTGTGTTTCAGTCTCAGGTTGTGAGTCGTAGGGAGCATCGAAGGCGATCATGGCCCGTACTGCGGAGTAGTTTGCCTCTCCGAGCGAGATATATTCACAGTGAAAGCACACCTTTTGGTTTCCAACATGCTCATCATGCATGCTAATGTCATCGTACCGGTACGATAGTTGGAAGTTGGCAAAGCCTCCTCTTCGTAGCTTCTAGCTCCTAGTAATTTCAATAGGATGATAATAAGGTGCCTGGCTTCTCTTTGAAACACAGTTGGACTAGCTAGAAACGCGTGGATTTTGACCAGCGGTTGCTTAGATCTACAGTACTATTAATAGATCGCTTCTTGGCTGCGAGTGCTGCACTCACTAGGCCTACTACAATGTCATTATAACGACAACTCAACTCGTGTGACCAACTATTCATCTAAAAGATTGTGATCAAAGTTTCAGTGTAACAGAGAAGATCGTGGAGTCCTTGCATCGCTTCGGACACACAAACCAGCTCGTGGCTTCAAGCTTCGAGGTGCTCCTACGCTCCTATTACTGTCAACACAAGGAAAGCGATCTGATGCTCCAGGACCTGCAAGGTAAAGCACTCCTGTGTTTTTAGTCAGGGTGCTTCTATCAACATCACGAAAGCGTGGTGGGGTGCTCGTGGACCTGCAAGCCTCCCGCCAGATAAAACCACAAAAACACTCCATAGCCCCTGTGTGGCTGGTTTCGAGGTTGCTGCTACCAACCTCAGCCATGAAAGTGTGCTGGGTGCTCGTGGACCTGCAAGGTAAAACACGCACTTCATTTGCAAGTTGCGTTCCCTTGCCCACCACAGGCAAATCACGCAGAACTAGCTAGATACAGCAACAGTATACCAGTGCTTTGACCCCAGCAGCGCAGTGGAACATGATGAATTGCTTTGGGTCCTCATCGCTCCCAGTCCATGTATAGCACGCACTTCAGATAGATGTCCTGGACTGCCGTTTTAAAGAATAGTGATGGCGGCTTCACCGTAAACAGCCCATACTAAACCAAGAGAGGCTTCCTGATGCTACCATACTGTACCTTTTCCAGACTCCGCTGTCTTGCTTCTTTAGAACTTGGCTCTACATGTATCTTGCTACCGTACTAGGTGCCTGTTCTAGGCTTCAACCAACCTGGAGCCAACCTGCACTTAGTAGTTGTCCTTCTAAAGGGAGAGCTTAAGAAACGGAAAGCGGCCGTAGTGGTGCCATGCACGATGCATTTGCAGTGCGGCTGTTCACCATGACTCAATGACTCCATGCTCGAACACAACTAGCTTGAAGGCAAGAACTGCTGCAACTGAAACGCAAGCTACGAATAATGATGTAAAATGTTGTTTCAAAAGCATGCAGTGGCACTGTGAAGTATTCAATACATTGCATTTCTTCTCCTCCTTCTTGCTCAGACAATCCGCCTAGGCTGCCTTTTGTTTGCTGGCTGGGCACTCGTTCATTGGCTACGATTGCTCTACTATTACGATCATGACGAGTTGGAGGAGATGCACTCCAACCTCGAACCAAAGTCGACAAGGAGTCGAGATGACTGAATCTTGTTGGTTTGCACACAAAATGTTGTCCGCAAAGACCCCACCAGGGAAAGCTCTTGCTTGCCACTACTCGCGGACGGCTTGACTTTCATGGTGATCTCCAGCACGGCTGTGGCGCCATCCATCAAAAAGGACTTGCGATCGCCTTCAATCGATATAGTTAGATTCTCATCCCCACACGTTTCACGTAACGAGCTCAAAAAGTTCTTGGCAAACGTCATGACCTCTGGTATCCCTCTGGCATGCAACAAGTTATTATTCCCTTTCTTGAGCAACAACGAAGGGAACGATACCAGAACACTGTCCTTGAGGAGTGTTTCCCAACGATTCGCCGTCGAGTCATCATCTGCCGAGGCTGCCAACTTGAGAAAGTGTTCCATGACCATGAGACGGACACTTCGATTTTGCTTGAGAATCTTGGCTTGTCGTTCCTGCCATGCTTTGGCAGCATCTCGTTCGTCGACCAAATCGTTGACCGTCTGCTTGAGGTCGTCGACGTAGGCTTTCTTGCGCAGGCGTGTGTTCCGGGCATGGATCCGATTCCGATTGCGTGAAATCTCGTTCTTTTCCGCCGCGGATAGATTCCTGGTCCGTTTCCGATACTCGGCTGGCACTTCTTGCAGTTCAGCACTAATGGGACGTCGTCCCTTGGTCTTGGTGGTGGTGGCAGGGCTATCTGGTGCTTCGATAGCTGCAGCCGTAACCTCCACTGGTGGAGTACTCGTTGAGAGCACAACATCAGGAGCGTTGGCTTGTATTTCTGCGAGTTCGGGTAACGGGGCGATTTGGATCAGTTTCGCCTGGGCTTGGGGAGGAGGGGGTACCAGGGTTGGACCAGCATGGGCAACAGGTGGAGCAATACTGGAAAGCTGCTCTGAAGGAGGAGGTAGAGATCCAGCAACCTGGCCTGTTGGCGACGAAACGTCTTCTTCAGCACTCTGCTTGTTCTTTGCCAAAGTCTCGATGAGGGCATCCACAATCGATACGGATTTGTTACTAATGTGTCCACTACAGGTGGCTTCCTCCGAGGATGCTGCCAGCACCTCGGGAGGTGTAGAGCTGCTGCTTGGGGGGCCGGGTTCGTTTGGCTGCTCTTGTGCTTGGGGTGCCACAACTTCGACGATAGTTTCCTTGGGTGTAATGATAGTTTCCTTGGGTGCAATGACTGCGAGAGGCCCACAAGAGCTCTGAAAGCTGATTCTCTTTGCCTTTTTGAGCATCGTTTTGGTCATATTGGCCAATGCATCAGATGCGGCAAGCTCTCGTTTTTGCCCCACCACAGGATCTGGATTGGTCTTGTAGGTCTCTACTGCTGTAGTGACGGAAGCCAACGCGAGCGGTGCAGGGCTCGAGGATTGACCCGGGGCCACAGTACCGTTATTGTCAGTACTAGTATTTGCGCCGTTTTGGCCATTTGCGCAAAAGTAGAATGGTTCCTGTACAACAGGATTAGCATCGAGAGCTTCGGCAGTGAGGGCCACCACTAACCCTGGATGCTCTCTCGCCTCAGACGCTTCTGATTCAGTAGTAACTGTTGTACAGGTACGGTCAGCACTGGTACTAGTTGAACTACTAGTACTGGTAGTGCATGCAGCGTCAGCCTCCAGCAATGCAGCCGTTGTCGGGTCGTCAGTCAAATTGAGCAGGGCTGTGGCACATGTACGATATTAGCATAAGATGTAAGATGAATGCAAACAGAAGCGTTTAGCTTAGCGCAGTGGCCGGATCAAAGACTTACAGTGTAGTTCTTCATCCAAGAGATCTCCATCGAGAAGGTTGGAAAACATATTGTGCGAATAAGACGGGAATAAAGAGGTAAAGCAGTCGCTGGGAGAGGACAGAGAGCAAGGAGCAGCAGCCGCCTTTGCCGTAGGAGCACCGCCATTGCTACCGGTAGTGTTGCCTTCCGCGATACCGCTAGAAGGAGCGGCGGCACCAGTCGAAGAAGAGATCATCCTGATCGATAAGATGCGAGCTGGCTGTGATCAAAAGTATGGTAGAGTCCAAACAGTTGCACTGACTATGCGCTAAACTGCAATTCCTGGCTTTCTCAATAACAGTGTTGCCTGGTCCTGAAGTCCTCTGATGCAAGCTATAAGGCATCAGGAGATCTTTCAAAGGTCCATAAATCTATGCATAGGTTCAAGCAACATCGCAACCAGCTCAATATCTGACTCATTCAGCATCAGAAGCTCTGCTCTGACTTGATTTATCAAAAGATAGTACACATACAACAACTATACGTGTCACACGAACCGATTGCCGTCAAAGTTCTCACTGTTTTTAATGAAAAACGAGAACTTGCGTTGAGCTTTCTGTACAAAAAGAATTGTGGTGTCAAGAACGAGAAGCTCAAGGGAATAGATCAATAAATACACGGTAATGACGTTCCTATGGGGCAGATGACGGTAACAATATGGACAGTGCTATGGACAGTTGTGCTACTTGCGTCAGTGAGTTCGTTTTGGAAAGGGCAATTAAAAGGCAAGGAAAGGGCAACGTGGTTCTCGAGTTCTGTGCCACATCAACGTAGCGCTAAGTATTAAAGTTGCAAGTCACCAACAGCTCACTAACACGTTCTGAGTTCCGCTGGGCACCTAACTATGCAAGCTGGCTATTACACAAAGACTTAATGTTTGCCCGTGCTCGGAAATTGCTTAATTAGCAGCACCTGGTGCGTGGATACCGGTACCCGGTACACCGGTACGACCGGTAGGTACAATGAGCTATGCTGCCGCAGGGGGCTGTACCGTACAGTACTAGCTAGCTACTGGTAGTAGGAGCGAGAGTGGAATGTGGTTCAGTGTTCAGTGGGATCAGGGGACAAGTCAAGGACCAACAGGGGGGGCCAAGAGGGCATGACTTCTTGACTTGGCTTGACAAGATCCTGAAAGACATCAATGAGTATCAAGCAACTGCCGCAAGCTGCATCGAGCAAAAGGAACCGTCAGCCATGAAGTGGAACCCTGCCAGGGGCCTATGCTTTGGCCGGAATAAGAACCACACCAAGGGCGTTGCCCATCTTGGAATTGCCAGCTACTGCCATACATGTACCTGAGGAACACGAAAAGACTCCTTTTGCCCTCAACGGACTGAGGGTCTTTCACACTTTTATCGCTGTATGTATGTGTGTGTGTGTGTGTGTGTGTGTGTGTGTGTGTTTGTTGCAGCTGTTTTCGTCACATAAGGGACACTTGCTTCGTTAAGGATAGGGATTAATATTGTGTGTTCTGTTGGACACAGTAGTTTCTACACATGGGTACCGGTACTGGCTGCCTATGCAGACTCGCTAGTGTGTCCAGATAAACACGGTGTAGGTTTTGCCAAAGACATAAGGGACATTTTCCTTGTTAAGGATAGGGATTGATATTGTGTGTTCTGTTGGACACAGTACTCTGGACCTGTACTGGCTGGCTATTGAGACGTGCTAGTGTGTCCAGTTGACCAAAGATGTTAAGGATTTGATTCCGGAATCAAATCTCTTTTTGACAGTTGAGGGCATCAGCCTCCGGCTGCTTGTTCTTGGTGCCCAGCCAGCCCATCAACAGGCTTCCAATGCATGATGGCAAAAATGCTTGGAAGAACAAGATATTCTTGTCGTGGTGGACTGTGGAGATGCTAGCTAGCTAGTTGAATGCATGATAGTGCATGGTGATTCTTGGGATTGCTTTGGTAGTTGCTTTCACTGAGAAACAACAGGTCCCAGAAAATGCCACAGCTTTAACAAAGACATATTCAAAAACTGGCCACGGAGCCAAACATGCCAACGTTTCTCAGGGATGGGAGGCTGAAGGGGTCTCATCTTCCTGACTACATCCTTGGGAGTTATGGCTGCAAGATCATTGTCTTCACAGTATCAAGCATGTGGTGGATTTTGGACAACTGGCTGGGCCTGCCTTTTATAAGCTCGTTTTGGAAAAGGCAATTGAAAGGCAGCAGTACCCAAAGGAAAGAGCAAAAGTGTTATGCCACATAAAGGACCTCGAGTCCCAGTCACCAACACGTTCTCATATCATAGCTGACTTGCTACTGTACCGGTACCGTAGCTGGCTGTGGTGTTTGCCTTGCTTTCATCATGTTTCGTGCCCGTGTTGGGCAATGGATGTACATATTGCCCATCACACCATGGTACCGTACCGAACGGGACGGGACCCCACAGTGGATGATAAACCTTTGCCAACGGCACGTCCACAGCGATCAGTCGCTCATGAAGTGGTACTGTGGAACCATGTCATCTGCCCGTTGGCAGTATCTCACAATTGGAATTGCCAGCTATTGCCATGCCTGAGTACCGTACCTGAGCAACCAGCCATGAAAGAATTCATTTTAATGCCCAGCCCAGCCATGAGCCATGAGCCATGCCGCAGAAGAAATGAGACAAGGTTTGGAAGAAAACGACATTTTTGCCATTGACTGTGGAGATGCTGGTGGGAATCATGGTCATTCTAGGGTTTGCTTTGGTGCTTCTATCGGAAACGAGCGACAGGTCACAGAAGGTGCCACAGCTGAAACGATAGAATGGAGCTTTGCATTCAAAAACTGGCAATGGAGCTACGTTCCGGTACAATAGCATTCGTGGAGGGGAGCGTGAAGGGTCTCAATCTTCCTGACTAGAATGCATCACCCTTGGAAGATTCGCATGATCACTGACTCCACAAGCAGGTGAATGGCTTTTGAAAAACTCTCACAAGAATTCCTGCAGATTTTCCCTCCTGAGGTTCAGTTTCCATTCCGTTGTTGGTTCGTTTTCTAGCCTTGAAGGGTTGCGCATGCCGTACAGGACACTGTGCCCGCAACGGTAGCAACTGGTAGATACGGTAGCTAGATATGATATGAAGAGCTAACCCCCCACTGTACCGTACCTGTTTCGATCCTTGTAATAGAAGCACCTTATTGCATAAGCGAATCTACCTATGGTCATCCTATCGGCGGCTTCATTCCGGTACGACCAAACAGGAGCACTATGCCAACGCCCAGCCCAGCCACCACTGTGCCTGCTATGCCCTTCCAAGGGATCCGGTTCTGATTGACGCTCCGAACCACCATTTGTCGAGTTTGTTTGTGGACTGGTCGGTGCTGGCGGTAGACTTTCAAAATGTGTTGACCCGCTGTAGTGTTCATTAGTTCTCGATGGAGCGCCACGAGAAGAGGTGGCGAGTCGGTCAGGGGGACATGGAAAGGTCCCATTTCCGGCGGACGTAGGAGAAAATACACCAAGGCGGCAAAGCTCAAATCGGCCGCAGTGAATCCATACTGCTTCGTTGGCGTGTCCATGAGATACACTTCTTTGTTGTCTGGTGAAGCCGACTTTGCTTGTTCAAGCTTTTCGGACAATTCAACAAAGACTTGTCGGACTTGCTCTTCGGAATTCTCAATGACTTGTGGATCAAACACGTTGAGCGTTTTGCTCATGACTTCAGCAATCTTGCCGCTGTACAGCAACATCTTGTACATTAATTTCTCTATCCATGGGCTGTGGTTGCACAAGACTTTGGTGGCAGTCTCGTAGTATCTCTTGGAAGGGTCCAGCAATGAATTGTACGCCAAACAGCGAGCACTAGCGCCAAGTCTGAGTCCCAGGTCCCTTTCGAACTGGATAATATCTTCACGAATTTCGTTGGGATACAAATCTACCGCTGTGTTCTCGTTATCAATAAACAAGTGCTGCAGGATAGCATCACTACCCCACAGCACTTTTCCCTCGGGATCAACAATCATTGGTGATTGTGACGCTTGATCGTTAGATGCTTTCACGGTGTACAGCGCACAACAACCTGGAGGATGGCAGTCTTCGGTAAAATAAACTGGACTCGTTGCGTCTGCTTCCAGCAAGTCAAGTCCCCAACGAACCTTTTCGACGTATGGCGATACAGAAATGGCAATCAATCGAACGTGCTTTGTCTTGGAGGGAGACGGTGGCCGGCGTTGACCCACTCGAGCAAAGGTATCAACCAACAAACCCACATAACGGAGTTGTTTCAGATCTTTGGACAGCATTGGCTTCATGTCCATGGGAGAGAAGGCTTTTTCATCCTGCTGAGGTCGGCCTTTCTCGGAAACTGAAGGCATGTCGATGGGATGTTTCCTGAAGTGATGACGAGAGTTGAGAAAGGAAGCAGATCTGGATGATCCAGGAAAGAACGTGGCTTCAATATCGCGACCTCCTAATAGCGCTACTATGACAATGGATAGTGTTGCGACTGACAGCATCCTTGTACTATGATTGAAGAAGCTATTGAAGATCTTCCTCCTGCGCTTTGCAGTTGGTCTCTTCTTGTTTTGGCATTTCTTCCTTGGAGTGAATGAGTGAATGACGAGTTGAGCTGAGCGTGGATGAATCGAATCCTAATTAATTTTTGGAAGCGTTTTCAAAAACTCATTAGAGCTCATTTTTGAGCTCTAATGCATTTTTGAAAACGCTTCCAAAATTTAATTAGGATTCGACGTATACACGACTCGAATCCTGATTCGTCCGCAACTCTGGTGTCTACGCGGTCGACGCACACAGGATCCTCAACAAAAATGAGGGTGACGTCATCCTTGGTTTTTGGAAACATTCAAGTGCCCAACGCAGAAAGCAAAGGTTGGCAACTTTCAGGCTAGGCTGCTGGGAGCGAGGCATTGTTGAGAGAGTGACCTGCGGTAGGTCTTTGAGTTGAGCCAGGATCGGGGGATGGAGAAGGTCCAGGAGTTATTCATTCATTCGATTTAGCAACTGTCACCAAAACTAACTACAGTACGTTTACTCACAGCTATTCTTGGTGCGGAGTTCGTACACGTAAATTGGGCCTGGTGCGTGTTCGGTCGATGCAGGGCAATGAATAGGGCCGTGTGTTGGGCTGGCTGGGTAGGTTCCGGTGATGAGATGGATATCTAGCTACCGTAGGATGATGTCGCTGGATTGCGCTTCCGAGATTCCCCCCTTGTTTTTTGTTGACGCTTCTACTAGCTAGTAACTGTAGGAGCTAAATTCGAGTACTACAGTACGCGTTACGGCGGTTCGAGTGCTGTACAAGTCAAGTAGACAATCACCGCCAGCTTTCCGAAACACTGGGAGCTTTTGGGAAACACGGACTACTTTGTGCTTTTGAAACACAACTCGGCCACGAAAGGAAGCAAGGCTATGACGTTTTAAAAGCCTTTTCGGACAGATCCCTTCAAAGGCTCCCCCCACTCCCTCTTACAGGTGGTACGGGTACCAAAATTTAAAATGCTTCCGTGCTGTGGCTCTAGCCAGCGCTCAAGCTAGCTAGTAATTGTTTTGTCTTGCTGCAGTTGCTCGAGCTTCCGACAGCAGAAGAGGATGGAACGGAGCCTACATCGTACGTATCAGAAAACACTTTATGTGGCAGCAAAATTATAGCATATATAACCATAGCGGAAACCCAAAACAGGAGCTGGATTGCTTGATATTGGTACCAAGGCACGACACTGGTAAATTCATCATTGATCGCAACCTCAGTTGTGCAAGAACCCGCCCAATCTACAAGAATACAACGCTGTTGTGCTGAGCCATTGTTGGTCAAGTAACAAAGAGAGCCTATGCTTTTGCACCCCCAGAAGACGGCATTGGTTTCGTCTCATTCTCTTTTTCGTTGTCGATATCCCGTGTTGCAGAAGAGAAGGAGGCTTTGCCTTTAAATCCATTTTGCAACATGTGATGATTGATGTTGTGCTGTAATGCACGGTGTAGCGACTTGGGGGGCTTCAACATGTCAGGATTGAGTCTTTCTTGCATACCATCCTGGGGTTTCTTGTCCTCTTCCACTGGCATTTTCCGGTCCCAAGTTACTCCCTCGTCGTTGATAAGATTAGTGATTGCTTTGACTGGCATCAGATCCTTTTCGGCCTCATGGGACCTTGAATGAGACAGTATAGAATCTGCAACACCCATCATGGCAGGAATTGCTGCTCGTAGCATTTGATTGGCATAGATGCAGATGGAAGCTCCTGCTTGGCCCAGATCTTGGTCATGAATTTTGTTGTATGAGGTTGGGACCACCACGATTGGAATATCTGGATGAATGGTACGGAACTGGGTCATGAATTGCAGGACTTCTGCTGGTGACTTTTTACGAGAGTGAATCATGACTCCCGAGGCTCCTGCTTCCACACAAGCCATGGCCCTTGATAGAGCTTCTTCCATGGGTCTTCCTGCAATCAATGATTCCATGCGAGCAAAAATCATAAAGTCATTGGATCGGCGAGCTTGGAGCCCAGCCTCAATCTTGTCGCAAAAATCATCAATGTGGCATAGTTGATGAAGAGAGGAACTGTTCT
This sequence comes from Seminavis robusta, assembly GCA_903772945.1. Classification (NCBI taxonomy): domain Eukaryota; phylum Bacillariophyta; class Bacillariophyceae; order Naviculales; family Naviculaceae; genus Seminavis; species Seminavis robusta. The sequence continues at coordinate 71,956 of CAICTM010000278.1, forward strand.
CTAGCAAGGAGTTGCGCTTCAATCCTTCCTTGTCCTCAATTATGACAGCTGATACACCCATCTGCTCCAATGTACGAACCGTGAACCGGAATATCTCTGGCAGACCTGTAGGAAAGTAGTGGCACCTTACTTTTGAGACCAGCCAAAAGTTCCAAAGAAGCGTAGAGGTGCGTTAGTTGTATGCATAGTCTTACCTCCGGTGTCTCCATCATAAAGCATTGGTTTGGTTGTCACATTGAGAGTCTCTTGAACCAGTGCTAATCGGCTGCTTGTATCCACAACTTCAATATCTGGCATACCCCGCACAGCACTTGCCGTCAGACTGCTGGACCACATGCCATCAAATTTCTGGCCATTGGAGGCAACAGCATGCTCTGCCACCAATCCAGAAAGGCCAGAATGAGTCTCCAGGATTCTCAGTGGGGCATCACCTTCCCGACGATTCTCAAGCAGTGTCCGAAGCACCGGCAGCCGATCACCGGCCAGTCCATTGCTGGAGGCAAATGACCTGGTGGCGGCGGAGCGTGGACAATTATTACCGTTCAAGCTTCTGGGCTTGAGAACATGGCGAAAGCAATTTGCGGCCCTCTGGATCATCATCATGATTGCTAATAACAAATCAATGCAATGTCTTATTATAATGGGAATTGTAAGAGACCTCGGAAGAAAGATACTTGGCACGGTGCCTTCACTCCGAAGACTGCGCGGCGAAAAGTGGGATAGTGGTTGATCGGAATACACGAAGTGGATCGCTATTAAACGAATAGAGACCAAAGCTTGGTTATAGAGCTGAACTGCCTGGTCTTGTATCGCTTGTACTGCTCTACCGTATGTGCAATGGTGTGCCTTTGTGTGATCAGAAGCGTTTTGTGGGGTTGTTGGCAGACTGTTGGCAGTTCAAGAGAAGGCGAGAAGGCGAGAAGGCGAGAAGGCGAGAAGGCGAGAAGGCGAGAAGGCAACACGTAATCTTTGAACGGAGCAAGGAAGGAAGTCAAAATGGTTGCTGCCGGTTTATGGGTTGTAAGCTTGGTGGACCACTCTTAATGCTTTCACCTGCTATTGGGTCGAGTCGAGTTAAGTCCACGAAAATGGGAGGGATCCAGCTATCCACCTTGCATAGTCACCGGCTCACAGTTGAAAATCCCCAACTCCGTACATAATCAAGACTGATTAGTCATGAACAAGACTAAGAGAGTGTTCCTTTTGCCTGCTGTGACTGGCCCAAATTCCGTTTACACCCATAAAATTTGCAAGGGGTCGGGGCATTACTGGAATTGTGGTCAGTGAGGAAGGAAGCATCCCACCGTGGAATAGCCGAGTAACATGTACTGTACCAGTTCCCATCCGCCGAGAGCACGACTTGCCTGCACTTCTCAGCAGCAGTGTTATTCGCCTGTTTTCACTACTACATCATGATGGCTAGTAGCCAGCAGAGCCCAAATCCACTCCTGGTCCGAGCCATGGCCACCATGACAAGACCTCAGCAATTCCCGTTGGATGATCGCACAAAGCCAGAGCATGTCCACTCTACCAAATGGTAACCGCAACAGCACCGTCGACTCGACTCCTCAGTGCTTTGACTTGTTGCACTGTCCTTAGTATTTTAATCAAAGCAAGCCAATGGTTCGAGGCATCTACTTCTTTAGAGCTACATTAGATGTCAGATCTGCTGCCTGCTTGAGAGAGACTTTGACTGTTCTCTTTGCAATCCAATCCAATCCAATCCAAACAGGGGGCTCCAGTGATACCAAACATTCCATAAATCAATGATCTAACTAGTCATAGAAAACCATGGTGCACTCAGGGTTCAATCTCAGGAACTTGTGGCTGCTGTCCACGGTTGTTGCAACAATCACCAGAGCAGCAGCCGACATCATAGGTAGAATAGTCATTCGTATGACGGGCCATTTGTTGGACCTAGAAGGCAGCCAACATACATGAGTGCAGATTCGTACAAGACAAAATGAAAAAAGATATTTGGGCCGACCACTTTCACTTACAGTACAGCAAGAGCACCAAAATGTACAGCAACAATCCTCGGCCTCCCCACAGCATTCCGGCTTAATTTCGTACTTTCTTCGAATGGCAGCACGCGTACGGCAGATAGCAAAGAAGAAGTAGACTGCAAAAAGGAATCCAACAATGGCATGGACCAGTCCAACAATCTGAAAGGTAGATGTTGGCGTTTCCGTGGTCCCATCAGGGCATTGAATGTAAAGCTCACCAGCATCATTGTACCTTTGATTACCATAGGGACAATTTGTGGCACCCTGGACAGCGCGAAGGGCACCTTGAACAATGGCAACCACAATGAAAATTCCAGTCACAATCTGGCATGTCTTGCTGGCAGATGGGCGAGCGCCGGGACCTCCCATAAAGTCACGACTCATGCGGGTCATCACCTGACCACCCAAGACTAGTAACAAAAGCGAGAGAAATGTTAGTATTGAGGCCCGTGAATTGAGTTTTCTTCGGTGCATTTAGTAGACATGTGTGGTCTTACTGGGTTCGCAGCAGAATCCAAGGCAGCACATGGCATGGCAGCAACCAAACTTGAAACAGTCGCAAATGTTGTCTCGCCATTTGCCCTGAGGAATATTGTGCACAACGCCTCCTGCAGCAACACCTCCAGTGCTCGCTCCAGCCACGGGCCGAGCCTGGAAGGATTGTCCTTCCTTGACACCACCAGCAGGCACCGTCACATTCTTCTGCTGCCCGTTCACCGAGACTTGGAGCTGGTATCCTTCCTGGAGGTCCATGGGAGCAGTCACAGAGACCATTCCAGCAGTTTCCTGGCCCGTAACAACAGGCGTTAGCATAGGTTTCTCGGCCATGGCGGTGGTGGTGTGTTTCTTTGTTACGTCCTGGAGGAGAGCCATAAAAAGTGCCTGGCTAAAACAAAATGGGGAGAGAAGTTGACACCGCAAAGATCCAACTGCTGACTTCTTCTTTATTCGTGTGGATCCACGTCCAAAGTCGATAACACAGGGTTCCGAATGAAAAGTCTCTCGCGGAAAGGTGAATCCTGCTCAGCTCAGCTGGTTTATGCGTTGACAAAAAAAGCCTGCTCGTGGACTGTTGGCAGCTCCACGGAAGAACGGAAGGACCAATAATAATGTTGGATTGATTTAAGCCAGCGGAGCTGTGTAACCTCGGCAGAAAGGTTTCAGTGTAGAAGCAGATACCCCTATTAGCTAGCTAGTCATACTCGACTGGTAACACCCCCACACCCATCGGAAACACACCAACCCCCTACTGGTAACAGTGATCGGATCTCGGGTAACTGACACCCAACTGCCGCCAACTCCCTGGGAGAAACCTGGAATGCTGGTGGATTCCCTTGTACGATCCCTGGGAGAAACCTGGAATTTGGGGATTCCCTGTACGACCTACGACTCCCGGTACTGGCAGAAAGTGCATAAGTAAGGAAATAAATTTAGCTCTAGACAGCATTTTGAATCGGCCTAAGTACCCAAGTCACATAGGCAACAGGTCTCCCGCCAATAAACATTATCATTCATTATGGCGCCACATGATGTATCAGAAGTCGAAGCTTCCTTCTAAGAAAAAAAGGGGTGCTTTCGTAAGTACGTCGATATTTAGTTCTGTTCCTCAGTACATGGCCACATTATCAAAGGCAGCAATGTTTTGGGTGAATGAGGAACTGAAGGTGTGTTGCATCCAGGGAAAGGTCAGGACGAGCCCCAAGTGTTTTTCCATATCCACAACAATCGAAGATAATCACTACCCTACAGGAAGGCTTGGGTTAAATAGAAGAATTATATGATCACACATGGGATGGCCTGCTGTTGGCTCCACCTTCCACTCAGCTACTACTGCCTGTCATGTCAACATCACGGCGGAGCACTCGAAATCTATAATTAATCGCTCGACGAAACTGTCCGGGATAGAGTCCTAGCACCAAAACGTCTCAGAACTTTACGTTCCCAGTACTCGTGTCGACTATTATTCTTTGCCCTCCACTATATCTCTAGGGTGCGTTCACTTTTTCGTAGTCCCAGTTCTATCCATAAGTGCCGTAGAGGTTGGCTGGGGAGTTCTAGGGCATTTTGGCAAGTACGGTCTTGGTCTTTATCTTTCAGTTTGACTTTAGACGGACCATGGCGAGTCCGCCTGGTGGGCCAGATTATCTGGATGTTGGTGGATATGTCCACACTGAGACCCAGAGGGCATCGGTGAGCCACAGGACTGCAGAGTTTGAGGCAGATGGCAGGAAAGATGGCAACAAAAAACTCTACAATGGGTATGTTGCAGAGTTCCACTCGTGGTGCAAAGCAGGCCGTGGCGAGATAGTTAAGGGACTTAAGACCAAACCCACAAAGGTTGTCTTTGACACAATGACCACCGCCAACACAGCACTGGAATTTGTGGAGGATAATTTCATTCTTCGCCCGCAGTTGGATGGAAAGAATGGATATAACAAGGAGGCCCCTCACAGCAAAAGGTCATTTGAGAATATACTCAAAGGGCTCAGAGACTACAGATTCAAAATGAAGTATTGAGGAATGGTGTGGCGGCATCACTGCGATCGGACGCGGACTAACGCCGGGGATATCGAAACGGCCGTGGCAGGATCTAGGGACATCTGCCAAATGGATTTCACTTCTAGAGGGCGGCAGCTTATTCAACAGGGTATTGAAGGAAAGGCAGACGTGAAAGTTGTGGTTTTGCGGCCCGTGTCCCAGGTATTAGTGACGCTTAGCAACGGAGTTGGCTTATCCTCCCCTGATGCGTTGAGGTAGGACGTCTTTACCGGTAGAGGGCGGCACTTTTCAAGTGTGACAGGCAGTTGTTTCTTGTCGCCATTGTTATGGATCCACCACAATGGTGGAGCGGAGTCATTGGTTGTCCTGTGAAGCAACAGATGACGCTAGACACAGGGTGTCAGTCAGATGCGAACAGTCAAGCGATGTTTTCATGCTTTCAACCGAGTGTTTGGCAGCCACTTGTCCATGGACGCTCCACTGAGAGGATTATCGGTGATGCAGACATGAATTATCTAATCCTGGTTGACAGGAGTTCTTCTCCGGAACAAAAGCCAGCTGGGCGGCCTTGTACTCGCAACAACCTTCGTTACAGACCGACGTTGTTCCGCGCTCGAGCCCGAGTTGACACCTTTTCGTTGGCACGCTGTCATTTGCGCCCCGGTCCATTTTGAGAGAATGGGACGGTGCCGAAAAGGCGGGGTGGTGCAGATTTTTCAATTAGGTCGCAATGGGGGTGAGGGTGGGGCTGGAGGCACGGGCGAGCTTGTTCAATCACTATTCTATCAGTTGCCTGTTTCAAGTTTGTGTCGATGGTTGCAGGATACCGTTTTAACACGTTCCCATACGGACTGAGTGTAGGTTTGTGGCAGGGAATTTGGTCCGCTCCACAGAAAGTTGTGGGATGACGTGTTCTTTGTGAGGGTCGACAGCATCAGCAGAGAACCAGAGTTTGAGGAGTTCAAAGGTTAGCACACTCGAGAAGTCTCCTTCATTCTAGTGGTGGGTTGTCAAGTTTTTGCTGCAGGTATGGCGTCATTCAGTTGAGACTCGTTTCTTTTGCCAAGCATTTGCCATGCTGAGTTCTCATTCAGGGAAGAAGTATTGAATGGAGTGCAGCCCAGGATGAGAGCAGAGAGGAGCGATCTTGTGGCTGGGGCCGAGGGGATGTTCCTATATCAAGCAATCTAAAGATATGAAGCCCCAAGTCTTTGCGGTGACTACAAGAGAGAGAGAATTAATTTGGGACAAGATGGGACTGCGAATGGGGCCCCGTGGTTGAGGCGCGAACAGAGTTGGCGGGAAAAATTCATGGCCGACCGAGAGTGAAGTGATTTGGGTAGAGGACAGGAGAAGCAGGTACAAAGGCCGTGCCAACTTCCCATGGCGATTGCACAGCCACCCCGGAGGCACTTTCCAGTCGACTCCTGAGGATCCGGACTTGGCCGAGGACTCAGACCTGGGCAGGGCTGTGGAGGTTCTCACCGGCAGTCTCCTCTGATTGAGGCTTTGGTGAGCGGGATACGAGGGACTCGCGAGCCAGCATTGAGCACCTGGAAGCTTTCGGTGCCGATGTCCCATGTTAAAAAGCTGGAAAGGATTGGCATAGCTGGAGGAAATCTGCAGCAAAACGGGCTTGATGGTGCAAAATGAAGCCACTCTACCATCATGTTGATACTTTCTTTGCCACCACTTATGATAATGATGCTGATCGTACCACCCTACCCAACACTGACACCGCCCTATTACCAAATGCTGTGCCCGAAATGAATTAGTTTCTGAATGCATTTGGCGGCCAGGAAGACCAGGACCAAGAGGATGGAAGGCAGATGCAGGAGGAGTACAAACATGAGGAGGCTACGATGGAAGCCATCCGGGCCCTGACCAACCTTATCGAAGAGAAATTTAGTGGTAGGATCAGGCAATCTGCGCAACAGGAAGCGAGTTTGAAGGTACTTGTACATTTCAGGCACTCGGTAAGGTGCAAAGGGAGGATTGAAGGGCCAAGGGCAGCCACGTAAGGAAGCACGAAGACGCGGTGGAGGAGAGGCATGAGAGGATGAGTGGCGGAGATGGGCGTGAAGGGAGCGTGAAGGCCTTTGATGTGAAGTGAAGGACCTACCATTGATGTTGCCGTGAACGTGTTGTGGATGGGATCCAATGTTTTTTTGTTATAATTAAGCTTATTCAGTGTAGGACAGGATACTGAGGATTTCATGGAATGGATGAGGATAGAGTACAGCGGATGTATTGTCTGTCGTAGGTGCGTCAATGGAGTTAGGGGTGTAGGTGGAGGGATGACGTGGTCGGGTTTGGTCGTTGGCTCGGGTATGTGGGGATTTGCTGCTGCTAGGATCAAGGTAGGGTTGGGGGGGTTGGGGTTGGGTTGGGTCGGTTAGGGGTTACTAGGTGTAGGGTGCGTGGGTGTAGTAAGGGCGGGTCAGCAGAGGGCGGGTAGGTGCGGTTCCAGTCATGATCCCTGTGTCGAGTCCTTAATTGTGATCATGTTGTGCCATTTCCCGTGTATGCGGTTTGTGAATGTTCCGCTGTTATTGGTGGTGAGAATAACCGCCACATTGTGCTTTTGGGTGTTCTGCCGTGTTGAGGTGGTCTTTGGTTCTGTTCTGGTGTTGCACTGGGCTGCATGGGGTTCTGGTGTGGATGATTTAGGGGGTTTTTAAATGGCGGTGCTTTCAAATTGGGGGAGTTAAGGCTTGCTACGCAATGGCAGAGTTGTTGTCTGCCGTGCGCTCAACTCAGCATACGGAACGTGTTTTCGACGCCTGGCCCCTGAGGGTGCCGGGCCATGGTGTCCCAGCCGTGTCCCTTCGGTCGCTCTTTTATGTTTTTAAGCAGTTTTGGGCCAATCTGACTTCTGATGCAGCGTAGAATGGCACTGTTGGTGATTTGCCCTGTTTGCGGTCAAGCATTCTTTGTGGGGGTTGATGATTGCGTGTTCGGCGGTCCGTGCTGGCTGGCGTATAGACCGATTGCTTCACGCGTGGGGTCGATTGGGCCAGGTTGTGTTTTTGCATACTGTAAGGTTATCATGTTTTGGCTTGATCGGTTCGGGGAGTCTTGTCTGATCTTGGATGGTTGACCAGTTCCTTACTGGTGGGTGCTGTGACCCACCAGTCTCTTGGGCGCGTGAGCCTCTGGGATATGCGACCGTGTGTTGTCTCACCAAAATCAGTCAGGGACTGGTTGGCGGGTGGTCTTCAATGACTGTGGGTCTTTACTTTTCGAACGGCTTTGCATTCCGGCCGAAGTGATTTACCTTGCTAGTTAGGTGGTCATGTTAAATTGATGTTGCTGAGTATTGGGTGGTGGTCCTGTTGCTCTTTTGTGGTGTTTTCTTTGTGTTTGTGCTGTCGTCTTTGCACGGTGGTGACTGTTTCTCTGTGGATTGTGGCTGTTTTGCCTTTTTGGTGGGGCCCCCGGTGGTGGTAGTAGCATTGAGTGGAAGTCTGCGTTTGTTTGGGGTGACTGGTTGTGCAGTTTTAGTTTTTGACTTGGACTTAGATGTCTTTTTGCCTTGGCCCTGGCCCTTGCCCATCTTGTTGACATCCGCTAGGCGCGCTAGGCCTTGGGCAGCCAGCAAGTTCTTCTCTACTTGGGACATTTCCCGTCATCCTTTCAAGGTGGCCTTTCTTCTCCTTTTCGGCTGGGTGAGGTCCTTCGGTAGTTCCATCACCCCCCTCCTGGCACAAACCTCCTCTGTAAGATTTGTGGGTTGGCAACCATAATGAAATGTCCCCGGTTTGACCGTCTCTGTGATGGTTTTCTTCAAGGCAATGGTCTTTGTGTTGTTGGACTCCTTACCCGTTTTGTCCCTTTTCTTGTTCATCTCTGACGGAGAGCTCGCACGAGGGATCTCATATCTGCTGGCCCCCTGGGTCATTACTTAGGTAGATGACCATGGGAAGGATATGCGCAATGGTAACATGCAACCCAACGCGTCAATTAGGGAATTGCCATTCAAATGGCGGAATGCAATTCCATTACAATTTTGCGAAGCAAGGCCATTCATAAGACAGACTGAGTCGTGAGGAGGTAATGGAAGGAGATGTAAATATAAATCCCCTGTTTTGACCCGGAAAGAAACTTCATTGGCCATGGTTAGCCGGCTACTGTATGTGTCGGTGTTTGTAGGGTAGGTTTTGGTTTGCCGTGGCGCGCGGTGGTTTTGTTGCCCGGTTCGTGGTTTGATGGTCAATGTCGCTGGGCGCATTCTGTCAAAGGGTTGTTACTATTGTCATTGTGGTGCTTTTGTCGGTGGGGGACCCGTGCCACTGTCTCCAGCGGTTGCTTAATCTTGTCCCGGCTGGACTTTATGTCCCGGTAGGAAGGGGGTGTGGTGGGGGCTTTCATGCTGGTGTCTGCTTCAACGTCATTGTTGGTAGGAGGAGCTTTCATGCTGGTGTCTGCTTCAACGTCATTGTCGGATGTTTATGTCCGGTGGGAGCTTGTCGGTGGTGGTGTTTTGTGTTTTGTGTTGGTGTTGTTTGCTTCTTTGGTTTTGTCTTTGTGTTCCTTTCGTGGTTTTCGTACTTTGTGTTTTGTGTCTTTTGTCGTTTCTGCTGTTGTCTCCTTTGTTTTTCGTCCCTTTCGTGTCTTTCGTGTTCGTGCTGTTGTTTTCTTTCGTAGTATTTTGTGTCTTGTGTCTTTGTGTCCCTTCGTACCTCGCTGTTGTTCTTCGGTTGTGTTCCATGTTGCTCTTTGGTTGTGTGTTGTCTTTCTTTTGTGTGGTGGGGGGATTTGGGTGGTGTTTGTTGTGTGGTTTTTGTGGTGTCTGTGGCGTGTCTTTGGTGCCTTTGCAATTGGATGTGTTGGGAATGAATTGCCTTTGTTTGTCGCGTTGACTTTGGCTCTTTGACACGTTTCAATTCCTGTCCGTTGTTGTTCTTTCTGGGTTTGTTGACTGAATGACCTTCTTTGATTCCCAGGTCCGGCTTGGCACGCTAGTCCTCATGACTCTGCACCGGGCTGTTCTTAATGGGAAGTCGGGTGAGGTTGTAGAATTGCGTCCCCTTTTGAGTTGTGCGCGTTGTGTGTCGGACCGGGGTCAACTGCGCGCTGTTTTTGTGATTCGCGGTGGCGGTGTTGGATGGGTGCTTAGTTTGTTGGCATTTGTTTGGGTTGATCAGGGTTTTTTTTT
>CAICTM010000279.1:0-81599 GCA_903772945.1 Seminavis robusta
GAACACCGTGTAAAAGTCATTGGTTCGGTTGTGGGGTAGACGGTGGAAATCAGGAATGTGTAATATTGTTTCGTTTTGATGGAGACAATGGTTTCGTTGTGGATATGTTCCTTGTTGGGCAGGTTTGGGCATGAACGAGTGGCATCCATATTTGAGGAATCCAGACAAAATGTCTCCTCCCGTCTGACTCAAGTGGATAAAGGCACCCGTTTTCAAATGCGCATAGGCGGCACTCTCGTTCGGTTCCGCATGCTTGCTGCTGGATAATGCCGTGCTGGGAGAACCCGTCGGCATCGTGTAAGCAGATTTCTTGACGGTTGCGTTGGCTTTGGCCTTGTTTGGCAGATGCGACCCTTTGGGTACTGTTGCTTCCGGCTGTGGGGTATGGTCCGGATTGGCGAGTACGGCCGCCAGTGGATCTTTTGCATTCAAAAAGTCGAGTTGATCCCCACAGCTCTTTTTCGCGAACTCGAGGCTGTCTTGTCGGTCTTGTGGTGACAGATTGACCGATGCAAAGAGGTATTCCACATATCGTTGATACTCGCCACGCAATGCCCGACAGAGCTGGACACGCCCCTCTTCACTCAATTCGTTTGGCACGGGGAGTTGTACTTTGGAGACATCTCGTACTTTCTTTTCGGGCCAAAACTTTGTGGTATCCTTGGTTTCTCCCAACATGTGATTGAGGGATTGCCAATCTTGTGCCATGTGTTCTTGTCGTGTGGCAAAAATGACCGTCTGGTTCCATGCGGCATTCATGCTTTCGTAAATATGCTCTAAATTCCACTCGAGGTGTACCATGGGTTTGATCCGGTGGTTCATGGCGGCCCTGGCAAAATTGGTGCAATTGTCTTGAAACAGGATCATGCGTTGTTTGGGCAACCAGGGGTATTCGAAATTCCGATAGGCATTGCCATCTCCAATGTTTTGCACAAATTGCTCTAGAGTGGGAAAACACTGCATGACCTTGTCCATGTCCCACTTGTTCATTTTGAGGACGCGTTGCCAGCCTCGATCGTGGAGTTTGAGCGTTTTATCATTTTTGGGATGACTGTAGACAAAGGCGGATTTGGTACGCTCCAAAGGATCCCGGAGTGTGACAATGTAGAATTCTCGTACGGGATGAAAGGGTAACATGATGAAATCGGGAATGTGATAATAGTGTGGTGTTTTGAGCGATGCCTGTGTTTCCTGGTCGCTATCAATAATGGGATGATTCTCACAGGGGTGAGGCAAAAAAGAATGACAGCCATCGCGGAGGAGACCGGCTAGAGTGGAACCCCCCGTTTTTCCAAGATGAATAAAGGCACCATCTTTGAGATGCGCGTAGGGAGCCTCCTTGTTGATATCATGAATTGTCGTCTGTTGTGTCTTCTTGTTTTTGCTGCTGTTGGTAGAAGCAGCCAGCGATTTGGCCGCGTGTGGTTTGGTTTGTTCCTTGGCTGGTGGTTTTGTAACTTCTGCCACGAGTTGTGCCGTCAGTTGCAGTTTCACGGGAGTGTCGTCGTCTTCACCTTCGTCAATTTCCACATCGTCCATGGTCATGACTTGGGTCAACGAGACGGGTGCGGGCGTGGGAGTGCTATTATTCCCCCTGAGTTGCAGAGCTCGATCTATTTCAGTGGCAAAAATGAAGTTGGATTTCTTGGTACTGGTAAAGGCGGAAAAGGTCAAATTGGAAATGACGGCTGCCAAAATAACCACCGAGACAAACAGAGAGCGAGGCATCTTGGAGGCACTATTGCCAATGTCGCTGGCTGTTCTGCTAATAGACCAATTCTTGATCCGACCGGGAGGATCAGGACGTGTCTTACTAGCACTTCCTGGAGGGGCTGCCATGGCCATCGTGTTCAGAGCTTCGCTGCTCTTTCGACTTGTCGTCTTCATGGCTGAGCACAATAGATAGATAGATAGAAGGTTGGTTATCCGATTTGTATCTGAGCTCTGTTTGCCCTGCTTTTTTTGATCGCCCTGTTATGGTGCCAATGCAACCAGCATGCTGGAAGTTTCGATTCGATTCGTTGCGATTGGTTACGTTTGGTATGACTGTAGTGACTCTGGGTAGGTAATGACCATGGGCATTTCTATGACTACGGAACGGATATTCGATGACCATGGTCGACAAAACTGGAAAAGCCCCAAGGCGAAAACCACAGCGACGAGGCCGACAAGCGGCGCTCGCCTAGGGCAGCACAGCACGACTAGTTGAGTAGAGTAGTAGGATAGGTGGTGGAGAGACTCGGCCATTTACTGAGCCGACCGTCTCCGCAACCAGGGGTGCCGCTCGTGTTTGCTAGAATCCCGAGCGGAAACCAAGGCACGAATGAGGCAGTCCCGCGGGATGTGACCCGCGTGATTGTGCGACATTCGGCCAACCCAGGGAGGGAGAGGTGGGTTAATCATATTCTAGTTCTAGCTTGCAGCTCGGCTGAAGGAAGAATTGTGAGCAGAGAAGGAGCAACCTTCTTGCGATCGACTGTTCAATGGCTGAAGGAGAGAGTTGGACCGGTCTTGCGTGTTGTTTCATTCAAGGTTGCTATCTGTGAGCGGTCTTCGTGGGTTGCTATTGCCTTAGAGTGGATCTTGCGAAAAGGCAGTGGCAATCGACATGTATGTGGGGTATCCATTTCAGGAACGCAGGTGATGACTGTGGAGTGTAGAGATGTACTTGTTGTGTGTGAGCGAAGTGGGGAGTAGATTCGTATTTTGTGAGATGTACCATCTGGCAACTGTGAGTCGAGTCATTCATCGAAGACCCCATGAGGGTTCAGGTTCCACGCCGGTCAGCGTGGATGGATTATGGATCGGGATCGTTTGTCTCTTTGGCGTGCGGCTGCTCGACAACGAACGCCGACAAGCGGCGCTCGCCTAGAGCAGCACAGCACGACTAGGTGAGTAGGTAGTAGGATAGGGTGGTGGAGAGACTCGGCCATTACTGAGTTTTTTTTTTTTAACAAAATTTTTTCTTTTTTTTTTTTTTTTTTTTTTTTTTTTTTTTTTTTTTTTTTTTTTTTTTTTATCCCACCCCGCTACGCTCCCTCCTTGTTCTGCCTTTGGCTATTGGGTTGGCCGAATGTCGCACAATCACGCGGGACTAACATCCCGCGGGACTGCCCCATTCGTGCCTTTGTTCCCGCTCGGGATTCTGGCAATCACGAGCGGCACCCCTGGGTTGCGGAGACTGTCGGCTCAGTAAATGGCCGAGTATCTCCACCACCCTATCCTACTTCTCTACTCAACTAGTCGTGCTGTGCTGCTCTAGGCGAGCGCCGCGTGTCGGCGCTCGTTGTCGAAGCAGCCGCACGCCAAAGAAGACAAACGATCCCGATCCATATCCATCCACGCTGACCGGCGTGGAAACCTGAACCATCATGGGTTCTTCGATGAATGACTCGAATCACAGTTGCCAGACTGGTACAATCTCACAAAATACGAATCTACCCCCACACTTCGCTCACACACAAAAAGTACATCTCTACACTCCACAGGTCATCACATGCGTTCCTGAAATGGATAACCCACATACATGTCGATTGCCACTGCCTTTTCGCAAGATCCACTCTAAGGCAATAGCACCCCACGAAGACCGCTCACAGATAGCAACCTTGAATGAACACAACTCGCAAGACCGGTCCAACTATCTCCTTCAGCCATTGAACTGTCGATCGCAAGAAGGTTGTCTCCTTCTTTGCTCACAATTCTTCCTTCAGACGAGCTGCAAGCAAGAACTTGAATAGATTAACCCACCTCTCCCTCCCTGGTTGGCCGAATGTCGCACAATCACGCGGGACTCACATCCCGCGGGACTGCCTCATTCGTGCCTTGGTTCCCGCTCGGGTTCTAGCAATCACGAGCGGCGCGGCACCCCTGGGTTGCGGAGACGGTCGGCTCAGTAAATGGCCGAGTCTCTCCACCACCCTATCCTACTACTCTACTCAACTAGTCGTGCTGTGCTGCTCTAGGCGAGCGCCGCTTGTCGGCGCTCGTCGTGGTTTTCGTCCTTGGGGCTTTTCCAGTTTTGTCGACCATGGTCATCGAATATCCGTTCCGTAGTCATAGAAAAATGCCCATGGTCATTCTGACCTACCCAGAGTCACTACAGTCATAGTACCAACTGGTAACCAATCGCAACGGAATCGAATCGAAACCTTCCAGCATGCGTGGTTGCATTGGCAACCATAACAAGGTCGATCAAAAAAAGCAGGGCAAACAGAGCTCAGATACCCAATATCGATAACCAATCCATTCTATCTATCTATCTATTGTGCTCAGCCATGAAGACGACAAGTCGAAAGAGCAGCGAAGCTCTGAACACGATGGCCATGGCAGCCCCTCCAGGAAGTGCTAGTAAGACACGTCCTGATCCTCCCGGTCGGATCAAGAATTGGTCTATTAGCAGAACAGCCAGCGACATTGGCAATAGTGCCTCCAAGATGCCTCGCTCTCTGTTTGTCTCGGTGGTTATTTTGGCAGCCGTCATTTCCAATTTGACCTTTTCCGCCTTTACCAGTACCAAGAAATCCAACTTCATTTTTGCCACTGAAATAGATCGAGCTCTGCAACTCAGGGGGAATAATAGCACTCCCACGCCCGCACCCGTCTCGTTGACCCAAGTCATGACCATGGACGATGTGGAAATTGACGAAGGTGAAGACGACGACACTCCCGTGAAACTGCAACTGACGGCACAACTCGTGGCAGAAGTTACAAAACCACCAGCCAAGGAACAAACCAAACCACACGCGGCCAAATCGCTGGCTGCTTCTACCACCAGCAGCAAAAACAAGAAGACACAACAGACGACAATTCATGATATCAACAAGGAGGCTCCCTACGCGCATCTCAAAGATGGTGCCTTTATTCATCTTGGAAAAACGGGGGGTTCCACTCTAGCCGGTCTCCTCCGCGATGGCTGTCATTCTTTTTTGCCTCACCCCTGTGAGAATCATCCCATTATTGATAGCGACCAGGAAACACAGGCATCGCTCAAAACACCACACTATTATCACATTCCCGATTTCATCATGTTACCCTTTCATCCCGTACGAGAATTCTACATTGTCACACTCCGGGATCCTTTGGAGCGTACCAAATCCGCCTTTGTCTACAGTCATCCCAAAAATGATAAAACGCTCAAACTCCACGATCGAGGCTGGCAACGCGTCCTCAAAATGAACAAGTGGGACATGGACAAGGTCATGCAGTGTTTTCCCACTCTAGAGCAATTTGTGCAAAACATTGGAGATGGCAATGCCTATCGGAATTTCGAATACCCCTGGTTGCCCAAACAACGCATGATCCTGTTTCAAGACAATTGCACCAATTTTGCCAGGGCCGCCATGAACCACCGGATCAAACCCATGGTACACCTCGAGTGGAATTTAGAGCATATTTACGAAAGCATGAATGCCGCATGGAACCAGACGGTCATTTTTGCCACACGACAAGAACACATGGCACAAGATTGGCAATCCCTCAATCACATGTTGGGAGAAACCAAGGATACCACAAAGTTTTGGCCCGAAAAGAAAGTACGAGATGTCTCCAAAGTACAACTCCCCGTGCCAAACGAATTGAGTGAAGAGGGGCGTGTCCAGCTCTGTCGGGCATTGCGTGGCGAGTATCAACGATATGTGGAATACCTCTTTGCATCGGTCAATCTGTCACCACAAGACCGACAAGACAGCCTCGAGTTCGCGAAAAAGAGCTGTGGGGATCAACTCGACTTTTTGAATGCAAAAGATCCACTGGCGGCCGTACTCGCCAATCCGGACCATACCCCACAGCCGGAAGCAACAGTACCCAAAGGGTCGCATCTGCCAAACAAGGCCAAAGCCACCGCAACCGTCAAGAAATCTGCTTACACGATGCCGACGGGTTCTCCCAGCACGGCATTATCCAGCAGCAAGCATGCGGAACCGAACGAGAGTGCCGCCTATGCGCATTTGAAAACGGGTGCCTTTATCCACTTGAGTCAGACGGGAGGAGACATTTTGTCTGGATTCCTCAAATATGGATGCCACTCGTTCATGCCCAAACCATGCCCCAACAAGGAACATATCCACAACGAAACCATTGTCTCCATCAAAACGAAACAATATTACCACATTCCTGATTTCCACCGTCTACCACCCACAACCGAACCCAATGACTTTTACATGGTGTCATTGCGCGATCCGTTCGAGCGAACCAAGGCGGCATTTGTTCACGGCCATCCGGCCAATGAAAAGGCTCTGGGCGTCCCCGATCCCAATTGGGGCAAAATGTTGGCCCGACCACTCTACAGCAACAACCTGGCCAAATTGACCAAGTGTTTTGATACATTGGAGAACTTTGTCGCCCATTTGGGAGATGGCAATGACGTGCACAATTACGTGTACAATGGGGATGCCAAGAAATTATTTCTCCTCCAAAAGAATTGTACCGACTTTGCCCGCGCTGTCATGGATCATAAAGTCAGACCGTTGGGAAAGCTCTTTTGGAACCTGGAGCACATTTACGAGCGCATGGAGGAGGCGTGGAATGGGACTGTGATTTTTACCACACGACAAGAGCATCTCGTCGCCGACTGGGCATCTACCAATGAACTACTGGGGGAGACAATGGATACCACACAGCTTTGGCCGCCGGAGATGGGCAGCGCGGACGAAACCACGCTTCCAGTTCCCAATAAATTGAGTGAAGAAGGAAGGATCCAATTGTGCCGTGCCCTGAGAGGGGAATACAGGCGATACATCCAGGTTCTTCAGGCATCTGCCAATCTAAGTCCGCAGGATGTGGAAGAGAGTCTTGTCCTAGCCAGGAAGAGTTGCGGTGACCAGCTGGAGTTTCTGAACCTCCCTTCCAGCATTTCCATAATGGGCAGTGTTGGCGCAGATGCGGACGGTGCATCGAACCAGCGTAGTCTATCGGATGACCCTTCTGCCAAAAAGGCGGCGTCCTCAATTTCTGTTGATGCCAGCGCAGCTGATTATAAGAATTTGGAGAATGGTGCCTTCATTCATCTGGGAAAGACGGGTGGAAGCACTCTTGCTGGTTTTCTGAGGCATGGATGTCATCAGTTCCTGCCTCAACCATGTCCCTGGCACACGATCATGAACAGTGAGAATGAGACGATGGCATCGGTAAAGACACGATACTACTTCCATCTGCCAGACTTCCCCAACCTGGGCAAAGAAGTGCATGACTTCTACATTGTCACTCTACGGGACCCGTATGAAAGGACCAGGTCGGGTTTTGTCTATGGCCACCCAGCAAATGATAGAATCTTGGGAATAAAGGACAGGGAGTGGAGGAAGTTGCTGAAGAAGAACCACAAGGGAAACATGGGCACTCTAACCAAATGCTTTCCCACCCTGGAGCAGTTTGTGCAGCACTTGGGCGATGGCAATGATGTCCGCAAGTACAGGTATCCACTGAGTGATTCTGTCAACGGACTACATCAGAAGGATTGCACCAATTTTGCAAGGGCAGCAATGAACCATCGAGTTAGACCCATGGGTCACTTGTTTTGGAATCTGGAGCACATTTATGAGCACATGGCACCGAGGGCGTGGAACAACACAGTGATTTTTGCAACAAGGCAAGAGCAGATTGTACAGGACTGGGAATCCCTGAACCACATGTTGGGGGAGACCAAAGACACTGTTAAGTTGTGGCCAGAGAAGAAAGCTAGAGATGTTTCCAAGGTGGTTCTTCCCGTTCCGAATGAATTGAGTGAAGAAGGGAGAGTCCAGCTCTGCAGGGCCCTGAGAGGGGAGTATGAGAGATACATTGAATTCCTCAAGGCCTCTGTGAACTTGACACCGAAAGATGTGGAAGAGAGTCTGGCAACGTCAAGGAAGAATTGCGGGGATCAATTGGATTTCCTGTGAGACACTGGTTTTGTAGAGGCGTGAAGTCTCCTGCATAGTCTTTTCCCATGTAACTTGGCTCTGCAGGATGTTGAGTGAAAAACACATGGTCCAGACATGACCAGCATGTCCAACTGTAGCTTTTTGTTTCTGTTTGATAGTTTTGTCAAAGATATAACGAGTATATAAGCAATAAATGGTGTTTGGTTACTACTTTTTCATGCCCTGTCAACAGACTGCTATGAAGCCAAGCCATCAGCCACGCAATGAGATTCCCTCTTTGTTGTGAACCTCAGCCTTCCTTCCTTTCCTCGGTCGACGCATGTTAGCAATGTAAATGTCGACGGCATCGGCAAGGCGAGAACCTTGGCACGATAGTCGAAATCCACCAACTAGCCAAAGGTCAGGCCACGGTCTCTGGCTGCTATCCTTTTCCAAAGCTCATATTATTGATCCAGGATTGTGCCGCCGCTGGTAGCTAGCATGGATACCTCTATGCAAAACAATGGCGTGTCGGAGGGCGTTCTTGGGCCGCATCGGTGTAGCAGCATGGTCAGCAGTTAACCGTCGGGTTGAAGCATGTTTGAACAGTTTCTGGAAGGTAGCGGTAAAGATAGGGTTAACGTTACTTTGTACTCTGCATTATTGTATAGCAACTATATTTTACCGCAACTACCTCAACTCCAAAGATGTTCCCGCGTGCGAGGACACGCAACCGTGAACGAACTTTTGCCGGCCCTCAACAGAGCTCCAACTCGATAACTACCTCCACGAACTCTCCATGATTGAATTCCCCAAAAGGAAACAAGTGTGAGCAAAGGTAGAGGTCCGAGCTTGGTCCTTCGGACGGTGGCTGGTCAAGCATAACATGATCATGATCGTGGACACCAAAGATCTTTTCTGCTGCTCACATGTTGAAACCTAGCTATAAGCAACGGGATGAACGACAAACACAGATGGGTCCATGGTTGCTTCTAACTGAAGGGAACATCACAACAATGCCGAGTCGAGTTGACCCAGTGTGCTTGTGGACTATACCGAGCATCGGTGTGGCAGACAAAACAGTTGTCGAATCGATCTAGCTAGCTAGCTGTGTCTTGGGATGCTACAGGGAGATGCTCTAAAACATACAAATTTGATATCCACTCGATCTCGATTCTGCACTCCAGTGCCCCAGCAGCTTCGACGACAAGGTCCTACGTATCAGGTGGTTCTAAAGTACTTCCTATTCAACACTACGACGTAGGTGTCTTCTTCCGATGAGGACCATTCGAGGAAGAAGGAACCGGTGACAGAATCAGATTCAAGACAAAAGTGGATTGCATGTACGGAAATCTTAATGTAGTAAAAAACAAAAATCAATATTCTTGGCGATGGGGAGATCGAAGGAACAAAACCGCTCACCATGACTGCAGAGAAATTATAAAAGACTCGAATCCATCCATCATCTAGCAACGATATTTTACCCTCCATAATTTCCTCACACCTGTGTGTGACGGTGGTCAAAAAAAACAATTGGCAGCTTCCTTCGCTTTGTCACAAGGATGACTCGACTCAGTCGCCTCTGGACCGATATGCCATTTCATCCCAGTACCGGTAGGTTTCAAAAATTGTGTTCAATTTTGGAGAAGTGATTGCTGTTTTGTTGTGTATTGTTGTGTATTGTTGTTTCTATCATAGTGTTATCATGAAGTGCTATCTTCCAGATCCCATGAGTGATTCCATGGCGACTTCTACTGTATCTTCAAAAGGACTTGTGGCAGTCCCTCCTGGAGCCATGGGTGCTTCAAAGGTGATTTCTCCCTTGATGTGAATGGTGGTTCTGCCTCTGGTCACAATGGACTTGCCAGCCGCTCCCAATCCCCAAAACTTGAAGGTCATGGGAACGACAATGCGGGTGGTATCTCCTGCTTTTAACGTGACTTTTTGTCTCGAGACTCCATCCGAAAGAGAAGCTCCATCGGATCCTTTTGATAAAAAGTAAATGATGCGCGTGGCGGGTAAATCCGCCGGATTGGGATTGCCGGCCATGAGCGTGACATTCAGTGTAACGCCCGATAATCCTGCACTCTTGACGTCGGCACCGGCTACCTTGACTTCGGGGTTCATGAAGATTCCCGTTTTACTCATGCAAATGCCCATGGTGGATTTATTTATTGTTGGAATAGATACGATAAGATAATAGATGAAATAAAATAATGACTCGGAGGGTAACACTGTTGGGTGTGGAGAGCCAAAATGGTTGCTTCCACTGGAGTTGCTTCTTTGGTTTTATGCTGCCACTGGGATGCCGATGTTTCTTCCAACCAATTTTGACTGGAACTGTCTGACTGGAACTGGTGTGACTGACGTCAGTTGCACGATCAACCCTGTTGGCATTTGTTTAGTCTTAGGGTTAGAGATGAAAATGAATGATTGATTCAATCGAAATGAATGATTGATTTAATCGAATCGAATCGAATCGAATCGAATCTTCAATGGATCTTCAATGGATCTTTCCTTCGTCTTTTGGCAATTCTGCCTCCATACTGGCCCCATGGCCATCAATTGTCATGACTTTTGGTTTTTGTACTTGGTCAATACTTGGTCAATGGTTTCCATATATGTTACCCCTATTCGCTTGTACGGTACTACTCTAGATCCCCATTTTCCAGCCATTGCCATATATAACCATGGTCCTATTCTCTTCTGCCTCTTCTGCGTTGAGTAGACGCAAGGGCGAGACGAACCGGAAAGGAAGATCCATTCCTTGGGCGTTTGTGGGGTTTGTCTTGGCCACGGTCTTTTTGATTTTCTTTTCTTTGTACGTCAATGCACTCAATAATGCCGTTCATCATCATCAGCATCAGCATCATGAACAACAACTAAGACAACAACCACAACAAACGGTCAAATCACCACCACAAGAAAAAGAAAAAGAAGCAAAACCAATAGAAAAGGCAAAACCAATAGAACCAAAAGACGAAAACCACAAACCTCCTGCCAACGTCCACAAAGGACCTCGACAAACACTGGTCCTCAAAACCGACTGGGGGACTCTCAAGATCGTATTGCTCCCCAATCTATCTCCCTCCAGTGTCCAGTACATTCGAGACATGGTAAAATCGGGAGAATGTCCTCGGTGTGCCTTTTACCGCGCCGAACATTTGGGCATTCTACAGGGAATCATCAAAAATCCCGATCATCCACCTCCCACCAAAGTGCATCTGGGAGACTGTCCATCCGAATTAGCTGGAGAATATAAAGACAATTGTCATGGACCCATCATGGAACATGGCATGGTCGCATGGGCCGGAGGAGGCACGGGCCCCGACTTT
This sequence comes from Seminavis robusta, assembly GCA_903772945.1. Lineage (NCBI taxonomy): Eukaryota > Bacillariophyta > Bacillariophyceae > Naviculales > Naviculaceae > Seminavis > Seminavis robusta. The sequence continues at coordinate 11,171 of CAICTM010000279.1, forward strand.
TTCATTGATTGGTATGCCAAACCAGCCAAGTTTTGGGGGACGCAACACACAGCATGGGGCAAAGTCATGCTCGATGATCGATCATCCCTACAGACCATGAACAATATTTGGGCATTGTCCACACACAAAAAGGGATTGACGTATCTCGATGAAACTGTCAAATTCACAATGTCCATTGAAGAAAAATTCATTTGAGTACATGTATGTAATCAACAATAAATCAATAGAGAGCAATAATGATACATGCAGTACGTGCTGTGCATGGGATACGTGTTGGCAGTCTATGTATGGTGAGTGTATATGATAGGTTGATAGTTACCATACCAGCATGCAATATGGGCATTCGTTTTAATGGGGGTTTCAGAGTAGAAACTCTCTACTGTAGCCAGGGAGGGGCCAGGCTTTGGCAAAGAAGAGCCGGAATTCGGGACTGGGTTGCCTGGGATCAGGGGCGACAAGTTGAGGGCCAACACCGGGCCAAAGGGCTTGGCTTATTTGCGGGATCCACAGAAACTTAAACGAGTGGCAGACTTTCTGGCTGATAGACAAAGACATGCGGAGCCATAACAAATACCAGCCTGTGTAGGCAAGAGAATAGTTAGCCAGGAAAACTCCAAACTACATACTTTAGAATGACTGGTGTTCTGCCTTTCTTTCAACTATGAGCTTCCTTCTTCGGTCCAAATACTTTTCCCATCGAGCTGGTGGATAACTTGCCAAACTGGACATTGGTACTGTGAATCCATGCTGTGGCAGCTCAAGCTCCAATACTTCTTCCCACCTTGATCGCAGCCGTTTCTTGAGGCTATAAGTCAAAGCAACCAGGCATTGAAGGATCTGCTCCATTGCATCCGCCTCCCCTCCTCCCACAAACTCTATAAAAAATTGTATCTTTTCCTCCATGGTGCTTTGGGCAACCGTAAATAGCTGTGGTCTTTCCGACACCAAGCTCACAAGCTCATCATCATCCAATGGGAAACGCTCTTGGAAATACTGCATCTGGGACTCCAGCTTGTTTCGCACGCTGTATGCCAGAATGGCAGGTAGAGCTGTCACCATCTTTTCTGCTGCGGACTGGCCAAATCGATCAATAAGCCACTTCAGTGAAGGTTCCAAGTTGTTTTCAATGCTACTGCCAAGCAATGTGGGTTGCTTCCTAATCACTTTGGCCACTTCCCTTTTTGTGAGGCCAAGGGAAGACAATTGGTACCTCATAATCTTCTCCTCCAAGAGGTCCTTTGTGAAGGTCAAGATAGTTGGAGCTTTCCCAACAAATTCATGTTTTGCTTTGGTGGAATTGAGTTCCAACTGGTCCTGGAGGAATTCCAATCTGTCAACCATGTCATCCAGGTTAGCACTACTGGGTTCTTCTGGATGAGTTTGGAGATGTCATCATTGGTAACATTTAATGCTCTTTGGAGCCATTTTCGCTTTGGCCCAAGGTTCTCTTCAACGGATAAACTCATAAGGTGAAAAGCAGTCAAGACTTTTGTTAGTTCTTTGCTGGTCCAACCAAATGTTTCCTGATAGTACTTCATTTCCCCCTCTAGCATTGTGACACTATAGCCCAAGATGGAAGGATTTGTGATGACAATCTTCTTTAGTGTCTTGTAATTGAGTTGTAGATAATGTTGGATCCAGTCTGCTGTTTGTAGGATATTTTCTTCTCTGCATGCTAGCAATACCGGCCACCTTTTTACCAAACTATCAATTTCCTTCTTTGTCATTTTGAGTCTCTTTTGGATTGCTATTTTACGCTGTTCTTTGGTTGCTTCAGTCCTTTTGGGTCTTCCTCTTGTGGCATATAAAGTAGTGGTCATGGTGGTACTACCAGTACCAGTTGGTAGCCATGGTGATTGAAACTTGGGGTCTGCTATAGATGAAGTTGATAGCAGAGCATTGCTTGTGATGATTGGTTGGAAGGCATGAATAAATATTATCTGAAGCTGAGACAAGGACAGACACCACCAGACAGCCAGTAGCGCGATTGATGGCGTTGGTGGTATCATTCTCGTTTTCAATATGGTAGACAACGCCAAAACCCTCTTTTGCTTTCTCGCAGAGGATTGATGTCTACCGGTATCTTCCCTTTCGCAATTGATTGACATGCCGAGACCTCTCTAGCTAGCTAGTAGAAGTTCAATGATAGATATGCCGAATCGGCATCAGAAATCGTTGGTTGACGGTCGCGGAAGAATCTTTAGATTGGTAGTTGCGGTAATCCAACGGTTAAAATGTTTACCGCATCTACCTCATTTAGAAAGTTGTCTGACAGCATCAGAGTGGCAATATTATTGTGGTATTTGTGTTCCGTCCTTTCTAAGAAACGTTTGTGCAGAATAAAACACCGAAAATTGTGGTACGGTAGCTAGTTTAGTTTCTGTTCCAACTCTGTATGCGGATTTTGCTAGTATTTTGACAGTTCTGCTAGAACGCAACTAGCCATGTCCACCCGGCTCGTAACCGCCAACCGTTATTCCAGACGTGAACCGCCAACCGTTATTCCAGACGTGAACCCGTTGGCAACCGAGATGTGTTAACCGGTGAAATTAACGAACCATTGACAACCCTAATAATTAAGTGTATGCTTAATCGTAGGGATTGGAAAGGGACCGGGACTCAGTACAGATTCTACCTGTGCAAAACTGAATTTTAAGCAGTCGGCCACCTTTAGGCAGCGGTCTGATAACGACTATTGGCTTCTGTGCTGGTACTGCTTCCACATACAGGGCCTTGCTGGCGGCTCTTGTGAGAATGGCGCAGATTTGAATCGATTTGAATCTTCGAGAATCTGAACGGCCTCCCAATCCCGGTTCAATCCACCAGGTAACAGGCCATTCGCTAAAAGGAACTTTATCGACTGACGTACTTGCCAGTACTGACAGTTCGCATTGAAACATCGCGTTTCGGACACCCAGTCATGCTTGGGCAAGTTTCGCAAGATCTAGAGTTAAGTAACTGTGTACTGTACATTCGCTGGTAAAAAGATGGTGCTACTGTTATGTTCTATACCAATTCCATCCCAAACAAGGCTACCAAACGAGAAACCCGACAATGGCGTTCAAATCAACTGTTACGTTTTCGAAAACACAACACTACTAGATTTTAACTACTATAGTCTAAGGGTCGCTGCCTTCCTTTTCGTTGACACACATCATAAGCACTTCACGAAAATCATTCTTGAGCTCTTCATGGGCTCGCTTTTCTTCCTTCAGCTGGTGCTCATCGATCTCCTCTCCCAAAATACGTTGGATGACATGTTCGCGCCTGCTTGGATTGAGAGGGAGGGATGGATCCAATACAGGAACTTGAGCCCAGGCACCCATAGCCGCGATTTCATCAACATCCACATTTTCCTGGTAGGCAATCCTTGCTGCGACTTGGCGACCTCGAATTGCGGCTTCCCGAGAGGAAATCAGAATCAGTTGAATGTTGTTGAAGCGAACCTTCACAAGCCTGTTGTTTTCCACCAGCTCAACCAAACTATAGTAAGTACCACACTGTCTCCGGTACTCCGCCACATGATGCTTGTAGGTACCACCCTTAATCCAAAGTCGGGTTCCAACAGGGAAAACCATGTTTCTAGATGTAGCCGTTTGGTTTGGATTGATTTGAAATTGTGCGGTCTCTTGGTTGGAGGGGTTGTTGAAGGGCGGTGTCATTGGTGGATTGGCGCGAAAGGTGACCTGTGGAGGTTCGTTGGTGGTTCGACAGGCTTCCCCAAAGAGAATCGTTACTTATCGCTCCTCTCGCTGGTACTTATCGCTAAGACAAAAACGCTAATCCGGTTTACCGTAGTGTGCGAAAAGACGATCTTGAGGTCACTTTTTGGGCTTCATTTAGAGATTTCGTACCTTTACACTAGCTAGCTACAGTACCGGCAACAACAGTATCGTGAATCGAATCCTTCTTGCCACTTTGAGGCAATGGTTGAGTACAAGAGAGGACAGCGCATTCGGATCACAGGTGGGAAGTACAAGGAATACCGCTATGGAGAGTTCAAGTACTACTGTGGCACCTGCATGTGTGAGGTTGTTCCAGAAGGATGCGGTCAAGGAGTTAAGAGGATCTGGTTGACCTCTATCAAACCCATCAAACCGGCGGGGAAAAAGGAGCCAACCAAAAGGGAATTGATGGCCACAGTGGCTGCTTTAACGAGTGCGGGGGAAAAGATGTCACTACGTATTGCGGACTTGGAGGAAGAGCTTCGCCCACACAAAAAACAGTGTAACAAGTAAAGCTAGTAGGACTATTTGTTTTACATCTCTTTTTCTTCTTGCTGATTAGAGGCGGATCATGGTTCTGTAGCGCTATCACGAGGTTGCCAATGCTACCCTTGACAGACTGAAAATGTTCCTCCCACTGGCTGTGCCACCACATCTTTGTGTTGCAGATTGTTATCGTTCGCATATCGGCAGATACCCACAACAAGTCTGTTGTGCCGGCTGTACTGGCTCTGGTTCAGATGCTTTCTCCAAGCAGCCCCAAACATGTCGTTCCTCCCAGATATTCCACCGATGGAGTCATTGTAGTCACCCAAACCAAACCACTCATCATACACTTCAGCCAGAGATTTGGGCTTAGCACGCATCTGGTAGCCACGATGGTCTTCAGGGGTACCCGAAGAAGCTCCACGGCCGTAAGCAGGACGTGCAGGAGTCTCTGATGGTGGTGTACGTGCAGCTCTGATTGGCGAGCTTGGAGTTCTGGGAGTCCGCCGAACAGAGCCTGCTGGAGAACATTCTTGCATCACCTCATCGACATCGGCTTCAGTCAGCAGTTCCTCCCCTGTTGGAGTACTCTCCTCCTCACACTCCTGGAGCAGCTGCGACCCAGCTTGAACAAGGCACTCTCCTACTCGCTTGTTGGTAACTGTCTTGGCTGCTTCAGCCGTGAATTGCTCCACACGATCGAAGCCCTCTTTTACAGCACCGAGGATCTCACCAGTGTTCCGTTCGAGCTTCCTTTCAACCTCAGCAATGGCGCTGTGGTTGACTTGCAGCCTTCTGTGCACTCCAGGGAGTACCTTTTCCAAGTTTGCGTCTACTGGATTCTGGCTCTTCTCTAGTAGACACAGTTTCGTGTATTCTTTATAATCCTAAGAACAAATCAGAGTGGAGTGGTGAGATAATGAATGAACAACAAAGAAATTGGATGGGCGCCGCACTTACTTTAAATTCTTTAGACTCTAAGCAAGAGAGCTCCTGGAAAAGAGGGCAATCGGCTCTCTCTGGGTACAAGCACATGATGGCAACACAGTCTTGGAAGAAAAACAAATTCAGTTCACATAAGAGCTTAAGAAACTCCCTTGCTGTTTGATGCTCACCTTCTGTATCAATGTCTTCCACTTCTTTCAGCGCACTGTAGCACCACTTGCCAATAGGACTCTGCACCAGCAGATCTGCACACGGTTCCAGCTCACCACGCAGCAGAAAGTACATGTTCTGCGTACTGTTGAAACCAGCCAGCTGTCTGATTTGTTGCATTGGGATCTTGCCAGAGTAGCTGTTCTCAAATACCCTTGGTGACCAGTTCCCCATTCGCTTGATGTCTTCGGCTGTAACATCCATCAATTCAAGCTTCTTGGCTCCAACATTCCTTCCAAGGTGAAGCAACTTGTTTTGGGGAAGGCCCAGCCGTTTCAGAACCGATTGGATGTGGGTGCTGTATGTATCGTGCTGCATCTCCACTGTGAAGTCCTTGTTCTGCGTGTCAACCAGAAGCTTCACGTCAAACCATTTCTTGTTGTCGATCCAATCAGATGCTTCGGCGCTCTCGAATTCACGTGTTACATCAAAACGAACCTGCAGATAGGAGGCAAGGGCGTTAACACAACAAAGGCGTACATCCAAATGACGAGTGAGCCGACCGAATGTCTTCCTGACATGATTCGTTTTCCCAAAAGCCATCTGCAGGATAATGACATATGGCTGATGCACATCGATATCTCTTTTTGGAGGCCTCAAACCAAAAAAATCAGACAACTCAGCTCGGTGCACATTGTCACTTCTTAGAATGGCGCTGGTGTTGATTAGAGTGCACAGCCGGTGGCGTAGCTTGGAGTTCAGGCGGGGTCCTAACCAGCTATTTATACCTCTTTATTCCTCCCTTCGTTCGTGAAATATATTTAACTGTTAAAATCGGCTTGCTTTCCATCCATTTCCACGAAAGCTGCGGTACGGCGAACCATTGATTTCACATTCTCAATTCGCCGTACCGCAGCTTTCGTGGAAATGGATTTCGCTTAGAGCCAGCCGAGCTTCCGAAAACGTCAGTCCCAACGAATCCCCAACTCTAACGAAAATGGCCAACCCACCAGATTCTGCCAAAACGCAATCACCGTACGTCAGGAAAACTCGTGAAAATCGCATATGATTGTTCTTTGATAGAATCTCGTGGGTTGCCATAGCTATCCTCGTGCATGTGGATCCACAGGCAATCATCATGTGCATCCATATGTGGCTCCTCTTTCACCACAATTTCCCTTTTTTTGAGTTCTTCCTATCCCCGTAACCGAATCGAATTGCACTCCAACCGTTGTCGTTGTCGTTGTCATGGCTTTAGATGATAGCGATGGTTCTAGCCAAGATATAGAACGGCAAATGCGGGAGTCTGATGAGCGGTACAAGAGGAAGAGAGACGAAGAGGAAGCCGAAGTATTGGCTGCCGAAGTAGTGGATGCAGCCCCAGTCGTAGCAGTCGCAGCAGCAGCCTCAATTCCCGCAGCGAATTTCCTTGTTGGTGGGCGTCCACGTCTTAGCTTGTGGGATCTACAACAAAAGCGCCAGCTGCAGACGCAGCAACTCCACCAACAGCGAGCCCTCGCAGTGCCGCTACCACCACTGCCATATTACGAAGATCCGATTGCCCAAGACATGTACATGGGACAACTCAAAGCGCAAGAGTCACGGGAGCGGCCGCCACGGTATCGTGCTAGCTCCCCTTCGCCTGCTGTCCGTGCTAGGTCTGCATCCCCGTCAGAGCGAAAGGTCATGAGGGAAGCGGCAAAGGCCGAACAAAAGAAGAAGAAAGAGGACGAGAAAATAGCGAAGAAGGTGGCCGATGCTAAGCAGGCAGAGCGCATCAAAGTTGTGATCAGCCAGTACGACCCCTTGAAAAAGCAAATAGTCTGCGGTGAAGAAGAGAATCCGAAAGATAAGGAGATGTACCGTGTGGCCAAGACGTTGATCTACGACAAAGGAGAACCAAACGAAATGACATTTGATCTGTCCAAATTCAGTAGCGTACAGATCCGTGAACTCACTCTGAAGTGTCAAGTCAAGGGAGGAGGCAGCATGACAATGTACGATGCTAGGAAGGAGATTGCGCGCAGTATTGAGATGGGAACCATGTACAACGACACGACAGTTTCAAACCTTGCGTTGGATCCCTTAGCCAAGAGGATCAACACTCTCGTCAAAGTCCTCAATATATGCTTCCATCCTACTATTTACCCTCACTTCGTCTCCCTCAACGACAGCAATAATCGAAAGGACTTCGAACGGGAGCCTCTTTCACAGCAGGGTGTTACCGGAAATCCATTCAAGGACTTTTGGCTTCTCATTTCAGTGCACATGAATGAGACGAATGAGACGGTTGGTGAAAAACAATTTGACGACGTCTTGGGTCTCCAGGAGGGGGAAGACGAACATCTACTTGCGTACAGTGCCGAATTCGGTTTCAACTTGAATGACATTTACCGTGACCAGAACAACAAGTCAGTTCAGCGGCTGATGAGCGATTTGATGAAGTCCAAAGATAATTGTCTTGCACAAATGAAGATATCGGGCCATCATAGCAATGACATATGGACTTATTGCATAGTGAAGAGGTGGTGTACTCCTCGGAAGGGAATGGCGGCCGTACCTGCCATAGCGGTGTACTATTGTGCCTATCTCTGCAAACTCCATCCCACAATTGAAGGCAAATTTGCCACGTTTCTCGAAGCCAGTTTGAAGAGTGATTCCACCGTCGATATGACAGGAAGCGCTGATGCTGCCGGTAAAGGCGGCAAACAAGCTGCGGCAGACGTCATGGCATCGATCACCAGCGTCAGTTCTGACCTGAAAGAATCTATTGTCCAAAGGAAAGAGATTACGGAGGATGCCGCGGATAAGAATCTCTGGGACAGCTATCTGGTGGTTGGCAAACAGTACCTGAAAATCAGGGCGGAAATAGAAAGCGGTGACTCCTCCAGCGCTCCCCTTGCGAGAGTCATGGAAATTCGACTTGGTCGACTCGAAAAGAAGTTGAACATTCCGGCTGAATCTTCCCTCATTGTCGGAACGGAATATTAATATATAGGAACGGAATAATATATAGGTGTGATTACTGTGTTACGATTCTTCTTCCCTTCTACGTTTTTTGTTGCGCGACGGTCTTTTCAGCTGTAGGCGCTTGACTCTGTTGGCCATGAATTCCCGTAGGTACGACATCCCCTCACAGCTCGAATAAACATTGTCAAGTCATACAGGATCACCATTCACATCATGCGGAACGCTGGGAATGTAGCCAGTGCCGTTCACATTGGTGGCAGGCTCTGTCGTTGGGCCCGCCGTTTCGAGTCGCTCATTAATACAAAAGTTGTGTAGGCGAGCTATAGCCTGCGCCAGCCATATCATGTTCTTCAATGAACAGCCAACAGGACGTGATAGTAAACCCCATTTCATCTGCATAATGCCGAAGGCCATCTCCACCCTTATGCGGCACTGGCTGGCGTAAAAGTTGAAATTGTCGTAGAGTGGGATCAGTTTGTCGGAACCCTGGTACACCGGTACCATGTGCTCCGTAGGGATGTATGCCGCATCGCCAATTACGCAAACACCGGTTGGAAGCGACTCCACCAAATTTTGTAAAGCACATTGCCGCATAGCATTACGGTCATCCGAAACCCCGGGAGCGGCATAGGCAAAGAAGATGAACCGAGAATGGTGGTCCGCTACGGCCTGGATGTTTACTCCATAGCACTGATAGTGACCTGAGAAGAAGCTTCGGATGTTGCCAGTTTCCTTCTTGGTTGGTACCCTGATACGCATAAGATAGCCATCGACGACACCAACACAGTTATGTATGGCAGCACCGTCCGATATCCCGGCAAAGCCGTCCATTGCAGTCTTTATTTCCTGTTGAGTACGGGGGAATCGAATCTTCAACTGCGGACACTTGCACAATGCCGTTATTGTCTTCCATAGTACTCGATAGAACGAGCTACGGGAAATTCCAGCAATGTCTGTAATATCCAGGTAGGAGCCGCCGGCCAAATATCGAATCGTACAGTAGAGGCACAGTTCCGGTATGATGGATCCACCCCTTCACGTGGCTTGAGTCTCGTTAACAAGCAGGTCATCGACTACAAACGAAAGCAGCTTATCAAAGCTTTCTCTGCGCATCCGAAGTCGTCTAACAAAGGTCCCACGGTTCTGGTGTTTCTGGCAATACCGATCCCAATGCAACCGTTGCTCGAAAAAGGAAGGATTCCTGGATTCGCCCGGTAGACACAGTAGAAGACCAACCATAAGAATAGATAGTTGCAGAAGCAACGCCACATCTTGTTTGTATTCCTCATCATTGAAGTCCATTATGGCAGAGTAACTACACGACAACGACGGTGCTAGCAACCACGGTGGTAGAGTTACTGTGTTCTCACTTTTACTATACTGATGACAGCGATCTCGAGATCTCTCACTTTTCGATTTTCGATTTTCGTTAGAGTTGGGGATTCGAGGTGGTTCGATTTTCGTTTTCGTTAGAGGTGCGAACGTGCGAACCACTGTATGTGGATAGGAATGAAATCTTGATTCGTACAACTAAATAAATGGACGAAAATATATGTGTTTCGCGAATGCACGGAGGACACACATGGAGAATGGATAGGACCTCGCCTCAGGGACCGTCGGTTCTTGGCGCAAGCCATGATGTCTTTCCAGAGTTCCTCCTCGATTTCACCAAATCGCTCCACCACGGCATAAGGAGCAAAGTCGCCGTCAATCTTCTCCACATAATTCTTCTTCTTGATTGCCGGCATTCTCTCTTTCACATGCTTTTCCAGAGCCTTGAGATCGTCATCCCATACCATCTCCCACGGAATGTTCGAAACGCCGAGTGTGAGCTGCTCGCCGTGAAGCTTCTTCAACACAGCCTTGTAGGTGTTGAAAGTGGAAGGACCAATTGGATTCTCGGGGTTGGGGAAGTCAATGTTAGCAGCGGTAGTCTTGAACGGCGCGCAGATAACATCATACTTATCTTTGTGGAAGTTGACTTTGGGTGGTGCTGCGGCGCCATGCTTCCTCTTGTTGCCACCGGTGTTCTTCTTCTTCCTCATTGCTTGGTAAAACATAAATTTCAGCGCTTTCTCCTTGCAAAGGTTGCGCCGGTAGGGGTCTGTAGCATAGTCATGTTCGCAGAACTCCTCATACTCTAGTTTCTTTGGTTCGAATGCTAGAATGGTGTTGTCGGGCCGCGTGGAATTTCGCTCGTGCGTGACAAACTCTGCCATCTTCGTGGCAGTACCCACTGTTCCAGGGTTGCGCATCCCACCAGTAGGAGCGGCAGGTCGCACGTTCGCCATCATGGTCTCTCCTCCCGGTTGTGGCTGAGCGGTAGCTGAGCGGCGCCCATTGTATCCTCCGGCCATGGTCGAGTTAACAGAAAACGAAACAACAAAAAGGTGTGGTTGAGTAAGCATTGCTTTCTATTTATGGATTTATGGATTAATCGGTGTTTCATTGGTTTTGACAAACTTTTTGCATCGAGGCTCAATCTTTGGCCTCCCAAAAAGCCAACTGCCATGCTGACGTTGCAGTGGAGGTGCTGTCGAGGTTGTCTTTGAGTACCGGGCCTTAAGTTATTCTACCCACAATAATGGCTATTATTGTGCGCGAGCTGCGCGCAATAAAGGCCGTTTTATTGGGCAAATTTTTGGCAGGGTGCCAAAATCTCTGCCAAACCGTTTAGCTGTTTGCTTAATAATAAACTGGACTCTGTATCTTCTTTTCACTGGCTAGCTAGTCTTTTATTTTAAAAATATGCTAGCTAGATAAATGCTTTATCCAGTCAAGAGCTGGACTCGCGAAACTTTATTAGTCCCCACGCTGCACGCCTGCCTGTATGGATAACTACCCATCACTATAGCTACATTAGTAGGATAACCAACACGTTAACCGGGCTATCGTGCGAGCCGGCGCATCTCGTTTGGCGAGCGTCGCGTTTCGCACAGAAAAAAATATATATTACAGTACCGGTACCGAGCACCGTATTATTAATACATGAAATTAACCAGCCATTTCGCACACGCCGCAGCACACCCCGCGGAGCAATCGTACACCCACGAACACAATTATTCCACCACCATGCGTCGTGCCCTCCCCTGATGCGAAAGAAGTGGGGTTTCAACTTTCTTCAGTACAAATTTCGATACAAGACTAGTCATTCTAGGCTCCATTTTCGATACATTATCCCAGAGTAGTGATTATTTGAAAAGTTTAGTCCTGTTAAGACACCAGAAAGAATATCGAAGACTTAACGCACCATGACCAGGGAGGTGCATCGTACCCTCTAGACGAACGACCTCACATTTTGGTCTCCGTGGAAGATCGCATCATTGGAAGCCAACAGTTGAATCTGTCACTACAACTACAAAACTATGAGGATCAATGCTAGTCAAGTCTTTTCGAAGTGGTTGCTAGATAAGAGTTTCTATCCCTACAATGAGTTAAGGGCTACCAGGTATAGCTTTGAATGTAAGTATGTTTTGCTGGAGTCAGGAGAGGTCTATCATCCCAGTTTCAGGTCCTTGAAATGTTTGGCAGTAAGTAGCTTTGACACTCCCAGCTTGGAACAAGTCATCATGAGTGGAAGTGCCAAGCCCATGACTCCTGATATGAGTTGCATTCTTGACAGCATGGAGTCTTGGGGATACTATCACAGCATGGATGGTACAGTGTTGTTCTTGACATATTGGCTACCATGGTTGAAGAGGACCAACCTACAAGCAAGGAGAGGATGTACAAGTTGTGCATTTACTGGAGAGTTAGAGACAAGGCACATGGTACTTATGAGATTGACTCTGTTGATCATGATGCTGTGATGACTTACTGGTCTGACTGGTTTGACAGGACATACCCAATCATCAAAGTCTCCTTCAGGGTAATGACACTGATGAGTGAGGACTTTGTTAGAGACATCATTACTTACATCCAGACAAGGGGAATTGTTCCTTACCCTCCCAACATGGATGGACCTGACTCCATTACTAGCAGTAATTTCGCCAGTTCAGCTTGGATTAAATCTTTGTTCGCCTTGTCCTGTCGCTGAAACTCTTCGTCATTGTCTAATTCAGCAATCAAATCTTCTATTCCTTGCATTGCCTCTGCTGTCGGTTCAACCAGTTCGCTGTCCTCAACAGCAACCTCAATATCCATTTCTTCGCCAAGTACATCACTCAAAAAACTGGCGATGACTGGATCATCCGCACTGTCATTGTCACCGTGTAGTCGGTATCGTTGTTCGTGGACTCAGTAGGATTCGACACATTGTGAACATCTTGTCCAGAGCATAACTGAATCCCATTTGCTCTTCTTCTTCTACAGCGGTTGGTGCAGAAAGGCCTTGATAGGGTAGCTCCTCATCTTTAAATCCAACCGACTTGGCAAAAGAATTGAGCAAGATCAACTTTTCGGTGAACTGGGTTCCATAGTCTTCTTCGCCAAGTCGGATAATGGCTTTGCGATGGTTCCTTCCTTCGAAGAAAGTCCAAAGCAGCCTATCGCCCCGGTGAATTCCTAGTGGTCAAAAACGCGATGTTAGTAAAATGGGAAATCTGCGAAGAGCAACTTCAAGGAGACTTACCAATATGTGTGGCTGTCAGAATGGTATGAGCGAGATCAAGGTTGTCTCGCTCATTTGTGTTAGTTCCTCTTGCAACAAAGACAATGCCGCTGGTTGGGTGTTGGCGCCAAATATTCAGGACTTCGATTGGAGGATCCGACAGGCAGCCCCTATCGATGTGTTTGAATTGCTCAATAACAACATCACGGATTTTGTTAGCAGGCTTGAAAAATCGCTTTGGCATTGGTGTGGTATCATCAGGCGCTCGAAGAGATATCTCGATGTCTGTTTGAACATCTTTGGCTTGGAAATACCGGTACACCGCTTCAACGTTCTTCCTCAACAAGCCTGGTTCTGGAATGCGGCTGCGGGCTTCCTTCCTGATCTCCTTGACGGTTGGTTCACGCCCCTCCTTCTTCTTGGCCAGCTTTTCCTTAACTCTCTCCTTGGCCGCTTCATACTCTTCAGTTTCCACTGTGAAGCAAGCGCTGCTAAAGAAAGCTCTGACAACACCAGCGTGGAGGGAAGAGGGCTCGTGCATACAATCATTCCATCGTCGGAGCCAGTGGAAAATGTCAAGTTTGATTAGGATCGCTGCCCCAAAGATTGACTTGATGACATTCTTGACATTGCAGCAGTTATCAAGGTACACCACCTTCACACTGTCTTGCATAACCGGATCGGGAATTGGCTCTATGACACCATTGTCATCATTCTCCTTTCGCTTTTTTGCCACCGCCGTCTTCCTCGCACTGAGATAATTGCGGTCCAGCCTTGTTTTCAGTCTCTCAAGGTCGACCTTGATCTCTGAGAAGGATTCGGAATGCTTCAAAGCCTTCCAGAAAATTGTCAATCCATCTTCATTTTGAATGGTGACAATGCACTTGTATGGAGAGAAGCTTTGTCCTTGCTTGGTCCACACTCTGATCTTCTTGGCCAGCTTGTAATTGAAATCAATTTTGAGTGCATTTGCAACAATTCCCTGCATCTTGCTCTGTATGAGCGATTTCCTTTGGTTGAAGACTGTGGCGACTATGCTGTCAATGCCATATTTGGAAAGGATTCGCCCATTATACCCCTCCTTGTCGTTGAATTTCGAAAACAGCGGTGGTCGCCATTCTTCTGCATTTTCCGTGGCATTCTCTGGTGGTTCTTCTGGTGGATCTGGTGGTGTATCATGCTGGTCCAGCTGTGCCTGGGCGTCCTGCAGTTCCAGTTCGGCTGCTGTCAATTTTGCCTTCCTGTCTTTGGCGTGGTTTTCTAGCTTCTCGTAGTAACTCTGTACTAGCAACTGCCACCTAATAAATTTTGTCTTGTTGATGTGCGGGTACCACCCAGCCTTGGCTTTCCCTAGCTCTTTTGCCGTAGTAATTCCAGCGATAATGAGACTGTTGATCTTGGCCGGTCCAAGTCCTGGCAGTATGTTCCGTGCACCATGGACGTTGTGGTTGCCTTTGTCGTTTAGAAGACTCTTCAACTCAATGTCTCTACTTGCTCTTGACTGGGCACTTTGGAAATCAAGCTTCGCCTTCACCACTTCATGTTGCCGCTCCCTTTTTCGCCTAACAAGACGGGCATAGACATCATCTTCTATTACCGGAGCTGTAAAAGCTTTGTTGATCCTGGGCTTCTTGATTTTCTTTACCCCGACAGCGGAAAGGTACAAGTGGTAATCTGAGTAGTAGGCTTCATAAGCCAAGCTCTTCAGTGTGCGTGCAATGACTGCTGTTGATTGTTCCGCGGAGCTCAGGACAATGTACCGGTGAAGCTGTTCATCAACAGCGTACGTAGGGCCAAGATAGAAGTTGAAGAACCCATGGTAGATGTCCGCATCCAGCTGCATGGAAACTGGGTGGTAACCTGCGAATCTACTGGCACAACCAGTGCATGGATAAAGATATGTGTCCAAGTACATGTGTCGTTCCATGCAAAACAGAGTTTTTGGGGCATTCATCCAGCGGACTTTGTTGACATCCACATATCGGCTGGTTTTACAGTTGGGACACTTGGGCACATGGTTCTTTATCAGTCTATGCGGAACCCATGACGCCATCGCCTTCACATAGAATGAACCAACTCGCTGAGTGGTTTTGTCATCGGCATTCAAGAGTGAGCTGTCATTAATTCCACTGCTGGGCGATATCCTTCGCCAGTTGTTGCTTTGGAAGAATCCCTTTGGGTCGGCGTCCATCTTGCTTCTTGTCTTCTTGATGAACTGCCATTGTGCCTTTCCTATTTGCTTCGGTCTACCGGAAAGATCCGTCATCGTGGATTTGTCATTGGCCGTCTTTTTGTGGAACGGTTTCGACTGGATTTCACCGCGTCCGTAGGGTAGAGGTTAAAGCGTTGAGTGTAACAAAATCACACCAGTCACGAAAGAATTTCCAACAAGATTCAGAATATTTCACGTAGTATCGAATTAGAAGTACAGAAGAACCTATGCTAAATGCCTCGAAATGGCGTTTCTAAGGTTCTTTGACCTTCTTTGTGCCGGAGGTAGTTATCGTAGATGTTTTCTTAGATTTAGAGGGAAGGCGGTGGGGAAACCATTAGAGTTCGGGGTAATTACATTCTTTAATTCTTTTCCTTCTTTTTTTTTTCTCTTCCTGCGCGATACCCCTATTTTGGCGGACCCCTCCCCTTGAGCTCGGTCTCCATCCTCATCTTAGCTCTCTCTAATCCATAGTAAACCCGACAATTATATTCCACCACCATGATCAACCCCGCCAACACCCCAAGAAACAAGAACAAGGCTGACCCAGATACACCACAGTCAGCTAGCATTAACACCACATCAACCAGCGACGGCACTACAATCACCCTTGATAGTTCCTTGGCGGGCGAAGGCGTGTCAGAAGTATTCGTTATATAGCATCATTCGTCCTTCCCTTAGAACGGGGAGGCAGTCTACCTTTTCCTGGGTCCTTGGCTGAGTGGTTAGCATGCCGTACAGTGTGCGAAGTTTGTGTGTAAATGGGTCACACTGTACGGCATGCTAACCACTCACCCAAGGACCCAGGAAAAGGTAGACTGCCTCCCCGTTCTAAGGGAAGGACGAATGATGCTATATAACGAATACTTCTGACAAGGCGCCCCTGCTGTAGCGTCATCAATTCCGGGATTGTATCCGCCCCAAGAGACCGGCGAAGAAGAGGAGGAAGAAGAGATTGATCAGGAGGGACTCCCAGAAGACATCAAGGAAAACACATACCTTGGTGAAGAAGGAGAAGTCCAGCTCATCAAAGACCTGGAAAAGCACGACCTCGCTGACAACCGCATTGACCTGTCCCACGGTAAGGCCCACTGGAGAGAGATTGCCACCGACTTCCATCAAAGTGCGATCAAGGAGATCGAGGATTATGTCAAGACGTCCGAAGGCCACAAGGATCGGCTTTATGTCGATGCTATTCTGTCGAACGTCAAAGTTGGTAACCAAGGAAACAAGAAGGAACCTGACTTGCTTGTCTGGGGGAAGTCTCGCCTCAAGGCATGCAAAGGGGGCCGGGTGCGGCCCATTACAATGCAGGTTGCGGGATCAAATGCACGTCGAAGGATGAATCCCCATGTAGTTTTCGAGTTCAGCTGGTCCAACAAATTGAAAACCAAGGAAATTCCCAAGTTTCGTCGCCAGATGGATGAGCACGATGGAGCACTCGGAGCTATCGAACTTGGCTTTCTCATCAAAGCCATCCCTGTCTCTGGAACAAAATTGCCGCCTGAAGACAACCCAAGCTCAATTCCAGTTTGTGGATTTGATGTTTACGAAGCGCGTCCTGGCAATGGTAAGGGCGTGAAAGCAGGCCATCCCAACCACAAATATTGTGTTGACGAGATGGAAGATACCTTCATTACCATTTCAGGCAGTGACCTGGGTGACGGTGACTACGCAAACATCGATATCCCCCTACAGAAAATCCGTGATGTCCTTGATGAGGACCTTGGTGTGGTTTTTCAACGGCAGACAAAGCCCGAGGATTGATTGATTGATGTCGATTGATTCACGTCCCCGTCACTGTGTGTGTTTGATTATGGGAGTTCTTGTGGTGCTGGCCAGGGCACACGTAGAAAATGAAATAAGAAGTGTAATTGGGATTTTGGCTGGCGACAAGATCTTTCCTATATTCCCTGCGATTCCAGCTCATCCGCTTCACACCTGGCAGTTTTGTTGAACCAAGACCTTCAATGCATGTCATCCACCGATAGGGAATCGTTGGTTGACGGTCGCGGAAGAATCTTTAGATTGGTAGTTGCGGTAATCCAAGGGTTAAAAATGTGTTTGAATTGTTACCGCATCTACCTCATTTAGAAAGTTGTCTGACAGCATGAGAGTGGCAATATTATTGTGGTATTTGTGTTCCGTCCTTTCTAAGAAACGTTTGTGCAGAATAAAACACCGAAATTGTGGTACGGTAGCTAGTTTAGTTTCTGTTCCGACTCTGTAGGTTTGTCAACAACAACAACAACACCATCATCCAAAGTGTGACGAGTGAGGAGCTATCTATCCCGGTAGGCTCAACAACAAGAAGGATATCGAGACCCTACTAGCTAGTAAGCTGCACTGTTCGATATTTTTCATAAGACCCCAGGAGTGCGCAACTGAGTTACATCTGAGGGGGGATTAGAGTAGGGAAATTATCTACGGAAGCCAGCCGGGGCCAGGCTTTTAAAAGCAAAGAACAGTCGAAATTCAGAGGTTGAGTGTTCCAAATGAGCTCTTGTTGAGATTCTATATACCTCCTCAGCCCTCAGCCACCTCCACAGTTGCAAGAAGACACGAACCGGTCGGCGCCGTACTGAGCTAGCAAGCTAGATCTACATGTAGTACGGTATGACATGGCTAAAGACTTTTTTGAAAGGTATGTATGTTTTTGAATGTTAGTACTGTGCTGGTATTTGACTACTACTAATATGAAGAAGGAAGATGAAATGCCATCGTTGTGTGTTTGTGTGTTGCCCCCACCCTGATTACAATACAATACAACATGACTGTTGCTTTACATGAACCGTTGACGTTTTTGCTGTTGCAAGTATTCGTCTTCCATGAGTCGCTTGCGCTGTTCTTGTTCAGAGTTGTCTTGCTGTTGCTGTTGTTGTTGCAACTGCGTGTGCAATCGCAAGAGTTCGGACGAGTCTCGTCGTACGGGTGTTTGCTGGAGGCGCATCATGTCATGCTGACTGATACCGGGAGCGGGCTGATTTCCGGCGGAAAAGCGTCGACTCGACAGCATGGTATTGAGGGAGGGTCGATAGGCCGCTGCCTGAGCAGCACTTGCGGCGGCGGAAAATCCAGTGAGACTGTTGCGTGTGACGGCAGCGAGACGGGCTTGTTCGAGGACCGCCGCTTGTTCCATATCCAACATGTTGGAGAGACCCTGGGCGGCAGAAGGTCCGAGAGGAGATGGAGAAGGAGGACGGAAGGATGCGAGACCGGATCCGAGGGCGGAAGGAGAGGATGTACGGTTCAGGCTCAATCCAAGGAGAGCTTCTTGACGGGCAGCGGCATAAGAGCTGGGAGCCGGTCCGAGGAGGGACCCAGCAGCTCCTCCTGGGGCTTGAAACTGATGATGCTGCAGTTGGAGCGAGGGCAGAGTGGACAAGAGAGGACTTCCCGTGCGTGTGGCATTGGCGAATCCGAGTGCTTCTTGGCGGCGCTGTCGGGCGAGCAAGAGGGCCGTGTGGTCATTGCTTGCCGATCGGTACAGATCCGAGAGTCCTCCAGCCATGCCTTGTGCGCCTTGAGGGGGAAATGTGCGACAGCTCAAGAAGGATTCCATCTCGGGAGACGAAAGACGCGGAGGAGCGGCTGCCACTCCGGCAATGGCGCCGACTTCTTCCGGTCGAAAGGCAGCAGCAGTCTCTTGTGCTGCCTGATGACTTGCAGTGGTGGTATTCATGTTCTTGGAAGCCTTGACGAGTTGAATGGTCTGAAGACAATCCTTAAACTTCTTCTCGAGCATTTGCAGCTTGGCCATGCGAGCACGTCGTTCCATGGGACTCATGGGCTCTTCGCTATTCCAGTAGAGTTGCTTGCCGTCGTAGTTCTTGCCTTCGTATTTCTTACTGATGCGTTTGGGTTTGCAGTTCAGTTTCTTGGCGAGAAAGCTGCGGAGTGTGGTGCCTTCTTGAATGTCCAGAGTTCCAGCGCGAAACTCTTCCATCAAGCCTTCCACATATGCTTCTTCTTCAGGAGTCCACTTGCCCGCATGGAGCTTGGCAGGAGGAGCTGGTGCGGCAGCAGAAGGACGCTTGGAGGCGGATGTGGAGGTACTTCGTGTGGTTTGATCCATCATTATTGTGTGCTAGTAAAAGTAGCTACGTAGTCTAGTCTAGTAGGCAAGAGTGGAGCTTGATTTGCTTCGGCTTTCAAGTTTTGGCTCTTGACAGATTGTGAGCTCCAGTCCATCAATTCAGAAAGAGTTCAAAGAGACAGTAGCTACTGGTAGCCACAGAGTAGACACACCAGTTAGGCAGTGTCGTTTTTGCCATTCGTTGCTCTGCACCATCTATGCTCGGCGTTTGCTAGGAGCAGCCCTTTACACAGTGGGTTTGTACACGGTACCACACGGTGTCGGCGAAAGTGCCTGAGGAGGCTGTTTTCAAACACCCACTGGCGGGTCTTACAGTGTTTTCCCACGGTAGCGCCGGTGATGTGGGCCACGACAAGATCGTATGTACATCCAGTACTGATCGGAGCTTCAAAATGGAAACACATCACCGAATGTCGCGTGTCACGCCGGAGACCTGCCATCCTAGGCCCTTCAAGGCAGCAATACTCACATGAGAAACTCCGCAAATAATGCCTTAACTAAAACTTAGCTCTTGACGACGAACGAATCGAGAGCAACAGGTGAACTTCCATTTCGGCAACCTAAATAGAGACGCCCAATTTCAGAAAAAGTAGACTCACACTCTACTCAAAGAGCCACCCAACGTAGTCCCAAAGTAGTCCCAAAGTTCAAAGTCTTCATGAACACGCCGAGTAGAAAACCGAAAGAGCAAACAACAAGTTCTGCAATGCCTTTGATCACCAGTACATACGATACCAAGCAGCGATGTATGATGGACATCTATACTTCTGAGGAAGGATCCACTTAGGTCTTCGCTCAGCTGGGCTCATATCTTCATTCTCTAAGTCAATGGTTTCAGGGTTTGACTGCGGAACAGAAAGAATTTGCCCTTTTAGCCTCTCTTTATCGGTCAGAGAGCCCTACAATTGTCGACAGGGCAACATTAATAACAATGTCTGCAAAGTCGACCACTGGACCCCATGACATGTCGAATACTTACTGTCAAAAGTTCAAGAAACTCTATTGCAATGTCATCTGTTGCCAATGTTTCTCCCTCTTTTGAGCAGAGCAAGTCAACAATCCCTCAGAATAACCTTACTCATAAGACATATCTATCTAGTTTTGAGCTACAAATAGTTTTGAATGGAATGATCAATCAGTATAGTAAAGCTTCGTCAAACCAAGTCTCTGGAAGATACAAGCAAGGACTAAGTTACAAATTGGGGAGTCATTTGGAACAAATTTCATGTAGTCTGACTAATAGAAGTGGTCCTGATGCTTCATGTTGTCTCCAAAGCTCAGCTATTATTTTGATTGTGGATCCATCTTTCAAGAGAATCTTAACAGCAGGTTTGTTCTACCAGTTTGCTTCCCAAAAGTGTTCTTCATCGTGCTCAGCTACCTGCTGGCTATGTCTACATTTTTTACTGGTACCGGTACAGGTACCAGTACCGGTAGGGGGGTACCTAGTAGGGGACTTGTATTTCGTAAGTTAGTTAACAACTGGTACCTAGTAGAGTGCTACCGCTGCCGTAGTCACTTGGAACTGTAGCTCATCAATCGTTTTAACGGGAAGGCAGAAACTTGGCAACAATTCTCTCAGCCCTCAAGTCAAGCACCATCTCCTCGCTTGAACCTTTCTCCAAATTTCGCAACCGAGATGGGTGCCCTGCGGACCCTCAAAATCCAACTTCAGCCTCTCCACATTTAGGATCGTGCTTCCCGTGAGGCGTCATGGGGTCCGAAGAATGCGATCAGCAGAAGGATCCTGAGCAGCTCACAATTCATTTCAATCACAGTTGCCAATCAATGGTGAACCCTAAGTGCCTTAGATGCTCGGTTTCAATCTTCGTGACCAAAGAAGCTTTCGAGTTCACGAATCTGGCTTCAGTAAATTGACACCAGAAATGGATCACTTTCAGACTAAACAGTGATGTTTTGAGTCAAGGACGCTTTCTTTTTCAGAACCCCGTTTTAATGTCTTCGTCGCTAATCAAGTCGAGATCAGGACATTCAAACGTTGCATCTGTACCACTGACGGGAACCTCCTCTTAACCCACTGAAATTCGTTCAAGAGAAGGGCATCCACAATGCCTCCCCTGTACTATCCTGGGGATCTGATTTCAACGTTTCGGCTACTGAGACTCCAAAGTCTGATCGCGTATCTTTTCATTATGCCATTCCGTCTCCTATACTTACTTGAAGTTTTAACTGTCACTGTGCGTTCTTTGACAGTGCGGCATTGGTGTATGGTGTACCGGTAGGCATGGCCTGTCTCTAAAAAAAGTGGAAGCGCTTCAACCCATTCCTGCACGGCCAAGGTGGGGCTTCAACATGACAAGATGAAAAGGGGTGGCATGATGGTGAGGGGATGCCCCCAGACAAGAAAGGGGGTGGTTCGGCCTCGGGGGACTTTTTCCAACTCCACGACACCTTGACGATCAGAAAATGTTCCATCACGACCAAGCAACAAACCACAGCGCAACAAAGGACCAGAGTACCGGTGCGCAACTACGTTCAGCAACCCAAAGAGAGACCTCTACGGTGCATCAGCCTGCAATCAACACATCAGAGAAGGCCAATTAATTCATCGTTGTTGATTTCGCCGAGACGAGGAATATCGCTCCACTTCAATCCTACCGGTTGGCAGGTCAGGACCTGGTTCTTTGCTATAACCTGCTTGAAGCTTCGCTAAGCTATCCGGCCAGGCCCACGGTAACGTGGTTCGGGCTATTCCACCATGCAAGTAGCCGGGTATAGTAAAGAAGCTCAGAACTTCTGGGCTTCTCTGCTTCGTTCATGTAGGATGTAGGTTGCATCGCATCGCTCCTCGGAGAGAGCTAAAGAGGAGCGAGCGAACCAGGACTTCTTCTAAGCGGTATGGACGCAGACGTCATTCATTTAGTTAGCCACGATGTGCCGGTACTCGTAGTAGCTCGCTCGTCCTTCTAGGGGGGGGGGGGACCCACGAGGTGCGTGAAAAGTGCCAAAGTGCTTGCTGGAAACGCTGGTAGATCGTCGTCGCAACGAGCGAGCTAAGAAGCTTCAGTGGAACCTGTGCATCGTACATGAAGCACTGCTTGCCACGCAAAACGCTGCATAGTCTGATCGTCGTCGACAAGTAGGCAAGATGCTCGAACAAGCTTAGCCAAGGTGAACGACCTGCGAAACTTGGAAGGAAACGTGGAGCGAGAAACGCAAGGATACACCGTTGACGAGCGACGGTGAGTTCTCGAGACGAGTCGGCATCGGTCCATCGAGGAGCCCCCACCGCTGTGCCCCTCCGCTCCAGAACTGCCAAGGGTACTATTCATTTCGCTATTGCGTTTGGATGCGAGAACTCGCTCCGCACGTCGTGGGCCGCAAGCAACGTGGCACCACCGATATGATCCGCTACGATATCCGATCGTTGTTGCTTCGTCTGGGCAAATGCATCGCTTGATCTATGGGGAGGAGAGTTGACGAGTTGTTGCAAAAGAATGTGTACACAGCTATAGTACGGATGCTTACATGCAAACATAGAAAAACGGCGAGGTCGATGCCTGCCTGTTCCGTAGTAACACGGAGTGGCGACTGCCACCGCGCCAGAGCGTTGGGTTTCGTTCGGTCACAAAAAGGGCTCATCACTTTGCTACAGTCACTAGAAAGGTTGGTGGTGGGTCGTCTGCCTCGTCGTCCATTTCGTCATCCCAGTTATTATCACCAACACCACTGTCATAAGACAGTCTTCGCTCGGGAGTCACGCCATAATCAGCTTCATAGTCCCTCAGATACTTCTGGACCATTTGTGCCCCCTTCTTCTCCCACTCTTTGCGATTGATCTCAGCATAGTTCAAAAACTCATCACTGCTTACTCCAAACACACCACACTTGAAGAGCTTCTTCGCCAGTGGAATGATATAGAAATCAAAGAATCCTGAAGCAGCAAAAAGAACCGATACAGAAGAGCATTCATGAGATGATGAATTCAATAATGGCTGTCCATGCATGATAAAGAACTAAATAAAAGCTTACCCATCTCCCCCTCATGCCAGCCAATACTTGGATCCTTGTCCAATCGGCCATCTTTGTAGGCTTTGTAGAGCTCAAGAAACAGCCTTTCGTTCTGGTGGTTTAGCGAAGTCGGATGAAACAGAAATTTGAGTGGATTTCATGGGTCTCCCATGAGAGCATAATAAGTGTTGTAGCCTTACCCATTTGGCATAAATGTGCCAGTGCTGCATTGTGTGGGACACTGGAAAAACAACAAGGTATCAAGCAGACAAGGTCAGCTACATGACACGACTGGTGCCGGTATGGTTGTAGGCGCAACCAACTGTGGCGCTTCTTTGAAGCTTACCATCTGAAGCTTGAATCAAGTGCTCAATCTGCAGTACGAGAAAGTGAATGAAACAGAAGAAATCATGCATCAGCTGGCAAAGAGGCTCTGGCCCTGCAACACAGCAATGTCACGATACTTACAACAATGGTTGCCTTGCGATTGACTGTTTCAGCCTTGGGCTCATTCCTGGGTTCTTCACTGAAGGCCAAGTTCCAGCGTTCCTTGCGAGCTGCTCCCAATTCTTTGTCCATGATATCTGTGGTTTAAAACACAAGGAAAAGTGAAAGAATGAAAACAAAGTCAGTTAATTGCCTTGCGTGCTGCACCCCTTCAGAAGCTACAGTGGAGACTTACCAGTAGCGCACACAGAGTTCACCACCAACTGCCGGAACCTCCTGAAGTCAACCTCGTCACAGCAAACTGTCTTGAGGAGCTTGCCATAACTTGGATCTGCAAGGAGTCCCCATGCCAAATCAATGGAGTTCTAAGCATGACAATGTGTTTCATGAGGAATTGACTTGCAATGTGTGGCCACAGGTCAGAAAGAGGGGCACACATACCTGTTCAGCAAGGCTCTTCTGGTTGTATTTCTCTGCAAGAGGGCTCCCTTCCTTCATCAGGACTGCGTTGGGTACACCCTGGTGATCCAAATCATGTATCAATGCCGAGAAAGCACAGGCAAACTGAGTGAGAGGATCCGAAGTGATCCCAAAGGTATGGCTAGGGCAACAAAGCAAAAGCAGGGTTAGGAAGATTCCATAGGACTCATCAATTGAATGAATACACGCCTTGCTTACTCATGAAGCTCAGAATCCAAATTTGAATCATCATCCATGGCACCCTGATTCCTCTTCAGCAAAACCTCCTTTGGATTGATAATGCGTGAGAGCATCTTTTGGACACTCATGCAAACATGAGAAGCATGTTCAACTACAGAAGGAAAAGAAGGAAGCATTAATGACAAGTGAGTAGGGGTGAGGCAACACACACCTATTCAAAGAGAGTGGCACCCAATCAAGCCTTACAGTTGTGGAAGGGATTGAAGTGGTACATTGTAGCAACCTTTGTGACCAAGTCTTTCAATTGAGCCATGACATCACGATCCAGCTCGATGCATTCGGGGTCTACTTGCTTCTTGACCGCGGTCCCATCAAGATCGGGGAGCTTGATGATTTGCGCAACTTCATCCAGTGGCATTTTTGCAGTACTGTGGGATTGGAAATCTGGAGTGTAGGGTTTTCGTTCCACCATAGCAGCTGCTCGGCGTGCAACAATTCGCTTGATAAGTTGGCTTAGCACCTCCACATTCCAATCAATGAGACGCTGCATCTTGGTTTCCTCCCGAACTCTAAGATTCCCATGATCCTCTGGTTTGATAAATACAGACCCTCGTGCTATTCGCATGTTGAATTCAGCAGAACCCTGGGACTTTGACAGGATCTTGAGGAAGTATGTTTGCAAGGTTCCTTTTCCTTTTGCAGTGATCATGTCCTTTCTAGGCACTAGCCAACCCCCCTTGCCTGCAGCTGTGAGAAGGTCAGCAGTCTCCTGAGAGACCTGGATCTTGTTGCGAACTCCGGTTGACTCCATACGGCTCGCTGTGTTCATTGTGTCACCTGCGAAAAAACAAGACAGGATAAAGGGAAACTTTTAGTGCACCTACACATGCACATAGACGTTGTCCATACATTGGTGTCAAACTTGAGGTTTTCTTACCAAACAGCTGGAACCGACCCTTGTCTCCTCTTAGGACTCCAGCCTTTTTGGAGAACGTATGAGGAGTATAAGTGAGGTATTGGTTAAGTTATTGAACAAAACAAGGGACCGCGAGGTTGGGACCCCATCACTTGATCTTACCGTCACTTGACCAGAATGGAGCCCTGCCAAAGAAGAGAAAGTCAATGAGCTGGTGCAGGTCAATGCAGAACCCTACTTATATGCATCTGAGACACCTACCAACTCGGAGACCCAAGTCTCCTGTGTCTGGGCCCAAGGTCACTTCAAGAGCTTTCACCAGTTTGTGCATGCGATACATGCAATCAGTGGCAAAGCGGGCCATGACAACTGTAATGTGGATGGTTCAATCAAAGAAGAATCATCAGCACATTTTGGAAGTGTGGAATAATCCATGCAGAAACATTCAATGATCAACTTACCCGCATGATCCTTCCTCCTCTCGGGAAGACCACAAACAGCCACTAGACACAGTGAAAAGTGCATTAGAACCAGGTTCAGTGTAAGGTTATGCACCAAGCTATACACTAGCGGTAGACAGCACTCACCATAGCAATCTCCAATGGTTTCGACTGAATGAACAACAAGGGAACTGTGGTTAGTAAATTCGCAATTTCAGTTTAGTAGTTTGAGAGCTGAGATAAAGCACCTTTGAACACCCTTCTGCGTGCAGCTATGTTGTCATAGGAATGATACTGAATGAATGTGATATGCGGTTAGTAGCAGGCAATGTATTTGATTTCAGTCTCCGTAGCTGTTACTTACCAGGAGCTCCAACAGCGTAAACACCTGAATTGAAGAATAGGAGGGGAAAGTATGCTTACTGAGAAAGCGTCCGTTGTTGCAAAGCAGAGCACCGGTGGAGAATTCATACCTGATATGGTTCACGGACAGAAGACCATGCCTATTTGTGCATTTAGACAAGTGCATGAGATTGGAACCTCCAAGGGAAACACGAGCAAGCACAAAAGTAGATACGACTCACAGTAAAGCCCACAAGATCCCCAAACATGATCGTTGTATAGGGATGCAATTCAGCAATGGGTTTGCTTCCAAAGATACCTTCACTGGATAGGTAACTACTGAGCTTCCTTTCTGACAATCGGTGTTGCCCTTCTCCATCTTTCAAAAAGATATCCTCCTGCTTGGAAGCTCCCACTCGATTGTTTCGATTCTTGGCATCTTGAATCATTCGCGCCCGGACCTTCTCTGGGAACAAGTTGGAAACAATAGCTGCTTCAGCAGCTGCTTCGGACAAGATCCGGTGCATCTTGATGGATCTTCGCATGTTGTGAACCATCCAAGCAGAAAGCAAAAGTGCCGCCAAAAAGATAATGCCACCAGTCAGAATGCTGACCATCAACTCTGCATTGTAGGTATCATCAATGGGAACCACGACAACAGTCCACGCACGCTGTCCCACCAAGAAGCTGTGCTGATAGAATAAGTCAGGGTGGTGCTCTGCCTTAAGATCTGCCAGTGGGATTTCAGGAAACATGGACAAGGTCCGGTTATTGTCTTGTCCTTGGACCTCAATCTTGATCCCACCCATGAACTCTGGAGGTAGCTCAGGGTCAAAGTTGGAAATGGTAGAATCATACAGGTAGGCTCCCATGGTGACCCCCCGTGAACTGGCAGCTCTGGTCAATAGCGCACGGATGCGAACAATGATGAGACTGAGGTCCGTGGGGCGTGTGTCATCTTCATCTGACAATGGCTTGCCAGGATGGTATAAGACAACCGAGTATCCTTCTTCTTGGTCCTGAGCAACCAAATAGATGCGGGGAGAGAGCACTGGGAGAACCTGCCGCAACGCCTCTTGAATGAGGGGTTTCTCGATATCAATACTCCAAATATCCAAGTGAGTAGCACCCTCTGCGTTTTCCCAGGGCTGAACAAACTGGATTGGAAAGTAAAATGGTTGCTCCGATCGAGGACCAATTTCAAGTGCTCCCTCTTCCCCACCAGGAACAGGTTCCAAGCCAGTAAACCCAACGTCATAGGTGATTCGGGAATCATTGCGATAGTATTCTCGAGTGGTATTTTCAAGCACAAGCCGCTCTGTATGGGTCACATTGGGCATCCATTCCATCAAGAAAAAATCAAGTCCAGAACTTCGCAAGTACCTGAATAGTCTCTCAAAATCAGCATGGCTGTAGTTAGATGTCCTCCAATCACTGCAAGATTCGTGAATCCAAAGGGCAGCTGTTTCATAATCTTGCCAACTCCCATCAATGCCCTCTGCCAAGTCGGTGGCACGTCGAAGAAACAAGGCTTTCTTTTCGTCCTTCTCGTTGTTGATGGCCAGCAACATGAAACTCACAGCAGCGGCAGCTCCCATGATAGTCAGCAGTGCCGAAATCAGAATGGCACGCTTTGCCGTCTTTTCAATGTTGAGCGACTGCTCCTTGATCTCATCTTGGTGAGTCTTGCTCCCTGTTGCTGTCGTCGAGTGGGATGACTCTATTTCGTCGCCTCCGTAGAAATCCAACTTGCCGTCCTTGGTCTCTTCGTCTTCGCTCGTCAGACTGACCGTCGCCATTCCCACCGCTCCTCGATACGCAGGCGAAGACATGGTTCAATTACAACTATCTTACTTCTTGGGCTGTGATTCGATTTCTAAACTAACGATGCAATCTTTCCTTTGTGGAAGACCTTCGATGTTGTTTTTGTGTTGTGAGCCAATCTGTTTGGTTGAATGAAGAATGAGGGTGCGTACCGGTTCCGTGGGAAATCAACGAAGTGACCGAGAACCCTACACTTTCTTCCGCGCTCTCTGTGAGAACTGAGTTCGGAACGAAGGGTTCAATCAATCTCTCTGGATCTTGTAGGTTCCCAGCAAACCACCAATAAATACATCAACAAGATCCAGACATAAAAGATTTAACATTGCCACAAAATTGTGTCATTCAGAGGGTTTGGATGTCACAGTGAGATACCGGTACCGATCCAGTGTACGGCACAAGGACAGAGTGTTCGGTACGTGGTGGATGGGGGGTAGGTACGTTACCGGTAGTACCACTTTAAAGAGCTCAGGAAATGATGAGCATTTTGGCTTGTGCCTCTGGCAGTGGTGGTACTTGTAGCTAGCTAGTAGCGGCATCCTTCTAAGATGATGCAAGCGCTCGGATCAATAATATTGTTTCCAAGCGGCTGTCAAGTGAGACGGGTGAGGAGGAGGAGTGTCCACCCATTTCGGTAGTCACTGGCACCTCCGCACCTCGCTCCTCGAATGATAAAGTAACTTTTCCCTTCCGCAAACTGTACATGTACCCTAGCTACTGTCATACAACCAAGTAGACAGCCTACATCATCCATTTCCTTTATAATAGCTAAAGAAGTTACGTCCCCGATCCTCACGCATTTTTTTGTAAAAGGATGCAAAGAGTACTTCTCTACTAACAGGAACAGGCGAGCAAGACGAAGCAAACAGCCAGTCTTCCTGGAGCCGTTTCCAGTGTTAACTTAAGAATTACATATTCCCCGAGCCGTTCCAACCAATGATGCATCGCAGACTGCCTTTTTTGCAAAAGCAAGCAAACTGAAAGTAGACACTATACCAGTATGCAGATTGGCGGGGAGTCTTCTCGATTTGTTGATTAACATAGTTTTGGTTGTCTGTCAATGATCAAATACAAACCTACCTGGTTCGGGAACTAACTGAATGGCAACATTACCACTGTACAACATCATTACCACCTCAGGGTGTCATCATCGGCTCCTCTCCTTCTATGCTGCACGAAGCCCAGCTTTCTCTCTGCCGGTACCATCGCAGACTCCTGGCTTCTTCTTGCTCAGCTTTCCAGATGGGATCTTGGAGCCGATCAGCTGCCGTTCTTGGATCTTGGAGCTGGTCTTGTTTGGATCTTTTACGAGGTCTTCTGCATTTTCGCAGATTGAGCTCTAGCTAGATTGACACCCATAGCTGACCCATGTTGTTCATAAGCTGTTCATACCGTTGTCGAGATTCTGGCCAAAAAGGCTCTGAGTGTCTTGTGTGTCAAAGATTCTCGAATCAGGAGAACATATATTTAGTGAATTTACAATTGACAAAGCCTGACAATGATGTTATCATCGGGTCGCAGTACCGGTATGACAGGCTGCATTGGGGTGGAAGGAAAGTGCCTTTATGTGACAAGCACAACTTCTGGAATTTTTCAATCAGAATTCTTGCAAGCTGGTCTAGTAAGAAGAGAGGTGCAACAGCTTGTGAACCAAGGCACCGTTTTGCATTATCATTCATCACTGCAAATGCTCCCCTCCAATCTTCCAACCGAGAGCTCCAAAGTTCCTTTGTCCGAGCCTCACTTTGTCATGAGAATGCACCAAAGATTTACCGCTATTACAGAGCTCTTTCCAGCCACACAATCTACATACATGTCATTGTTACGTACACGGTCTATTGCAGAACTGAATACTGTGCTTTACATACCTTGTCCAAACTACATTTGTTAAAAGAAATACCTTTATTATAAGATACTATGAGTTTTGTGCTGCAGTAAGTCTGAGTACATGTACAAGTAGGTACCGGTTTATATGATAGCACAAACAACTTCACATTGAACCACTCTGAACTTATATCGAAGGTACTCATGATCGTTATTTGTGTACCCTAAAAGTATGAATGCTTCAGCTTGGCTGGGCATAGGAGGTACCTGTTCTGTGGTGTTTTGAAACAACTTGGCTATGCGAAGCTGTCAATCCGCAATCAAATCCTTCGGCTCATCTGGAAAATTGACGTATACAACACATGTCTTGATCTCTTGTGTGCAAACAAAAAGAGAAGCTCGAGAAAGTACTAGCTAGTTTGGTATCTTTATTAGTTTCCAGAAGTCTTATCTCAGCCATGCTAGCTAGCTAGCTAGTTTCCAGAGTGTCAAATCTCATCCTTGTTTGGTACCGGTACTAGTATATCTTAGATGCAAGTGAAGAGTGGGTAGCTACCGTGGTGACAAGCCGCTTTGGAATGGTTCGGCTTCCAAAGTTCCGGCAGAGTTTGAAGGGGTATCCTCCGCAAAAATTTGGGATCGTGGCAGATTGAGAATGCCTTGCATTTTATTTCTCGCAAGGGTTGACCCAACTCCTCCCCACGGAAAAAGACAAGAAACGAGCTCGTTCCAAGAGTTTTGCCACATAGCTTCGCAGCTGGTTGTAGTGGATGTTGTTATTACAACCATAGTCTACTATTGACCAACCGCTCGGAGAGGAGGGAGTAGCTGTCCCAGAGAGAGGCACAACCAGGTTCATTGAGTTCATTTTATTTCATTCAGTTCAGTTCACCTCAGTTCGGGTATATACCGGTACCAGTGGTATAGAGTTGCTGTAGAAGGTATCTTTTGTGATGAAGATGATGAAGCCCATGCCAATGCCCATGAGACCCCGACTGCCTCCGAGCAGCAGCATGCTCAGTCTGGCCTCCAAAGCTAACCCTGTCATCTCCAAGGAACTAGCCGATGTCGCCTGTGATTCCCAGTGCAGCCATACTCATCACCACGAGGACAAGGACCACAACCAGAAGAAACGACCTCATGATCAGGAACCTGAACCTACTAGTGCCGGTACTACTACTAGTACGAGTAGTAGTACATGTACCGGTAGTACCGGTACTCCTCCTGTCAGCTTCAGTGGCCTGAACAAGGCAGAGGAGACAATGTCATGCAGTGGCAGTACGAGTATGAGCGAAGTGAAGAAAGTACAGACACATCATGTAGATCCCCTGATCCCGTGTACCTCCACTCACCTGTTGTCCTATAGCCTAGAAGAGCACACTCCGATACCCCTTATGGAACAACCACAACCGCAGTGGCACGGGGCATCCTTTTCCAGTTTGGATTTCCTAGAGTTTGACGACGATCAGCCGGAATTGATGGATCTTCAGGAAAGTTTTACCACCATATGCAGCCAGGTCGATCCCTCCCTGCTCATCACCACGCAAGAGCAAGGAGTGGCCAAGTCACTGCAAGGCACAACTACTAGTATGCATGATATGATGATGAGCACTTCTGAGCATGAGACTAGCATTACCAGTGCCAGCGGTAACACAATGTTGCATCAGACCTGCCTGCTCTTTCCTCAAAGTGCTCCCGTCGTCCGAACAGCTCTCTTGGAGTGTCCCCCAGCCGCACTCATTCCGAGCCAAGTGCCACTCAATGGGTACACCTTCCCCTTGCACATTGCCATTTCCCACGCCGCAAACCTTCCCGTCGTACAAATGTTGGCACAGGCGGGACCTTGTATTCTCCTGCAACAGGACGGTCCACTCGGTTTGACGCCCTTGGCAGTGGCACTGCACTGGATATTGCAAAACAAGACATCCGCATCCACTAGAATGATGAGAAACGTCATGGATGTTCTACGATTCCTCCTAAGTGCACAACCCAAAGCCGCCGGAATCCCCTGTGGGCCCCCTCAAGACTTGCCCCTGCACATGGCCTGTCGCTATCATCCGGCTACGCCCTTGCAACTCGAAATTGTCGAAGCCCTCATTCCGGCCAATACCGGAGCACTCGTGCTCGTCAATCGACAAGGTCTCACGCCCATGGACTTGTTGTTGCAACAACAGCAACGCGATGCTCAAGACAACGAATACCACTTTCGGGTACTCTCCTGTCTCAAGTTTGCCGCCAACATGACGCGTCCTTCGCTCCCGACGCTCTGTAGCAGTGCTCCGGCCAAGAGACACAAAATGTCCTTGTGTTGAATTGATTCGATTGATCATTCGATTCGATTCCTTATACGGGACATTTGATTTTTGATTCTTTTTTGCTCCAACCATCCATCCATCCATCTGATTTTTTGATTCTTGAGAGGGAAGGTCCCATGCTAGCTAGCTAGAGTTCCGTAGTGCGTGCGAGAAACTCGCTCTGCCTGTAACGTTTATTTATATAATTGTAACGATATTGTTCGCTTGTTAGTTTTAGATACAGTGTACCAACCACACAACAAAGGAGTTCGAATGAATCGTTGACTCTCGAGTCGAGTCCTGGCTTCTTTGGCCAAGGGCGGCATTGAGACTCACCTGGATCCCCGTGATCTCGTTTCTTGCTCATCTGCTGGTACGAAGAGCAAGCAGCTTGAAGTTGCACGAAGGTTTAGCTTGCAGACGAAGACTCACTCGTCGACAGAAAGAAAAAGGCCCCATGAGTCGAGATCGTATTGTTGGTTGAAGGAAACGTTCAAGGAGTTAAGCAAAAGATGGCAGCAATCATTCGCTTTGCTTGGATGGTTAGTTGCACTACCAATGGCCACCTATCGATACCGTTGAACTGGTCAATGGACGTCTATCGATACGGTTGAACTGGTCAAGAACGCACCTTCTGTCTACTGTATTGAAGATAGATAGCCAAGCTACCGTAGCCAGGCTGTAGCCGGCTATAGCCAGTTGTAATTGCACTTACGAATGCCTTCAAGACTGGCAACAGACATGAAATGCCCAGCCACTCGACCTCGAAGCAATCAAGTTTCTCGTATTATTGGCTTGTTTGCTTATCATCATTGGAGGAATCGCACACAGTACGGTACCGTGTTTCATTTCTGGCTCGACACATACATGCTGAACGAATATGTCCTCGGGGGAGCAGTTCGTCCAGTTCCGATGGGGCAACGCCTCGTCATTGACAATGGGCTTCAAGAGGAGAGACAGCAAAGAAAATCACAACTTCTTGTCGTGTCGGCAACACAAACAAAAACATCGTCAGCAGCTTGTGTTCTTGTAGGAACACAAATGCGAGGCGGCAACAGCTTCAATGCGAAGGGCCCTTGGCGGATCAGTGTCGGGCATCTACCAAGTATGCCAGCCAGATAGCAGGTGCAGAGGATGCCACTGCTGCCACCTCGTACCAGCTACCGTATCACATGCACTACTATCCTCGTTCCGATAAGCCGCCCTTCAACCAAGACCACCCGAAACGCACAACAAGAAGGGAAAGACTCGACTCGGCTGATCTCAATGCTGCTGGACGTCTGGACCCGAAGCTTGAAAATTTCGAAAGGCAACGAGAACAACAATGACAATTCGAAACAAGCAACTGGAACGGAATAGGTTCAACCCGATTTGGGGGGGGAGGCGTTATGAGCTTAGCTACGATTCCTTGGCGTCTTCAGGTCCTGGCATGCAGACTACCAAGGAACATTCCTGTTCTCGGTAGTTTCAAATTGCCTTCCCAAACTGCAGGAAAGGAGCAGACAACGAGAACTAGCTAGCTACCAGGTAACTCTCTCCGCCCCAATGTTTGTGGGGGTCATTGGTTTAGGGTAGCGGCACGGTGGACAGTTGTACTCAGAGTACTAGTACCGTAGCCTTAAAATAGAATTCTATTATAAGAGCTAGGTATTAGCTTCGTGAACTTTTGGCGAGCACACGCAAGGGCAATCGGATCGGCACCGGCCAAGCAAGAAAATGATTACTTCGTTGTAGTGTATGCTCAGCCAAGGGAAGACGCCTCCTGCCATCGGTACCGTACTAGCTAGAGTATGCATATGCATATATGCATATGGACTGTGGCTGCCTGGTGGGAAGCCCAGCCCAAGCCCAGCCCAGCCCAAGCCCAGCCCATTCATAGAACCTGCATAGTGAAGCCAACGAGAAGCAGCATGGATGATGTGACAGATTACTCCAAGAGGAAGCAGCTTGCAGATATGTCCCCGCCTATTTTCAGAAAGGATCCTTCTTGCATCCAGCCACCGCCTTCATGTTGATGAGAACGAGGGTACGACAAATTACAACGAGAACCAGCCCTATGTGAACTGCATCTTTCTTGAAGGAGACCAACTGCCTCCTTTGTCGTAATACCAGAAAGTGGCAAGCTGTGATTCTCATTGCTCTCAGCGCATTTTTATCGAAAAACGACTTCAAATAATGCGAAGTATGAGTGCCATTAGCGAAGCAAAAGAGCAGCCAGCCTGAGCTGGCAACTCCACCTTGCCATGTGAATTTTGTTTTGTGGAAGAAAGTTGGTTTACACGTACGGTAGTTTGGCATGTCTTGTTTGGAAAAAGAAGAAACCAGAGATAGACAGGGAGCTACGAGGCAGTAGGTAACACGCAGGTACTGGTTTGCACCTCTAGCTAGAGAGCAACGATTGGTAAGTGAGTTTGTTTGTTTCTTCCTCTTGACCTTGTTGTCGCCTTGGAGCCACCGAGCGATCTGCAAGCTAGCTAGCTAGCTAGCTAGTCAGAAGGATTGACTACGGTATATTATGTAAGGGTAGCTAATGACTCTGTCTAATATAAAGTTTAGCAATCTGCGTACATGTATGTGAGTGAGTCAAGCTTGATCTACTCGTTCTAGAGGTGGTGGCTGGCATGATCAGATTCGATTCGAAAGTCTTTTTGGGTCAGGGCAAGAACTGCAGGAATGGAAACCTTGGTTTGGAAGTTGGTACTGTTTGACGGAAGCCCTTCTTGGAGGAAGTCTTGCGACGGTATGTAGGTGGAGAAGTGTCAATGGTAGTGATGCTGGCAGTGGATCCAGTCTCTGATCTTGGAGTGGTGGACGCGGCCTCTTGGCGTTGTCCTCTCCTTGGGTAGGCGCAGTTTACTGTTGAAACTCGCCTGGGGGCTCTCTTCAAGCTTGGTAGCAATACTGTTCCAGCAGGCAGATTCACGCTTCTTCTGGGCAGGATAGGGCTGCAATCCAGGGACTTTCGTTCTCTGGTGGAAGCAGGATCACTGCTCCTGACGGACAGTCTGAAAGGATCCTCCACTTGTCTTCGGACCATTTGCAAGGGGTTGGTGTCTTCATCTTCGTCGTCAGTGGAGTCGTCGTCTCTGATGAGAGATGAGAGTCTCTTGGGGGCCCTGGGAGGGACCACAGCTGTGGTGGATGAAGTCTTGTGGTTGGTAGAAACACAACTGATCCATCGGTTTGAGGACGACGAGCCTGAATCCTCTGATGAGGAGAGTGATCGAACAGAGCTTTGGCAGCTCAGGCTTTCGTTGTCATCCAAATCTTGAAGTTCCTCTCTGTACTCACCGGCACCGGCACTCTTCAGGTTGAACGAAGATGGGATGATGACAAACAAGGGAATGTTATTGGACATCATGGTCAAGCATGAAGTGTCGCTGAGCCAGAAATGCTGAATGCTGAGCAGTGTTTGATTTGATGGAGAAAAGTAAATGAGAGCTTTCGAGTGGTTTGTGGTAGAAAAATGGAATGGAAATTGAAAGAGGCTCCAAGGTCAGGTTGGAGGGAGAGGGCAGGTTCAGTTCCCAAGAACGAAGGTTGGGAAGATTTTCGACGTACGTCGTACCGGTACACGGTGTCGCTCACAGGGCCTGTAAGCTGGCCTGTACCGTAGTAATAGTACTGGCGCCTGAAACCTGAAAGTGAAGGCTTGAAGGCTTGGGTGGGGCACGGGACGGTCCCTACGTCCCTACCCTCACCACCCCCTTACCTTAGCTAGGTTGTGTACCGGTACCTGCTCACACTACATATTATACACTTTCTAGCTAGCAATAGGAAGTGGTTTCCCTACGCACATGTTATGGTCTCAAAGGTTAACAAAATAATGACATAACAGAGCGCAAATAACAGTCACTATGAATTCGGTTACAATGTCATAGCTATGTCATGCAGTTCAGCAGAGACAATTTACTAGGTCCTTGCTTTATCGATTTAAGCGTTGGGTCCATGAGGAACAATGAGTTCCATCAAAGTACCGCTAAGTTGCAGGGAAGAAGGATTCATGAGCTGATCATTCACAAAGATCAATCGCATAAGAACGCAAAGCAAAAAGCCCTTATCAATTGATTTCTTCAGACCAGAACCAATCCTCTTGTAGGAATTCGCAAGTCCCCCTGTTTTAGAAAGGTCGATCTTGGATTTCGAGTTTAACCGCCTCTCCAACTGTTCAAGCCAACCCATCTCTAACAAAGTTTGGTCTGGGCTTAAGTGAGATCAGTCATTAAAAGCCGAGAAAGGAGGGCTGACGAATTTATGAATTTATCACGATACTCACCTCTTACAAGACGCCAGAACCCCTTAAATAATTCCAATCTGAGATCACCAAGAAAAGAAGCTGTGGGAGCCCTATTTACAGAAGTTGAGTCGATAAGAAGATAGTTTACTCGAATTAGCTCTCGAATTCAAGCTCTTATAGCCAGAGCCACCGCCTCAAGCTCTACTACTCGAGTAGCTATGTAGCTATGCATAGGCTTGCTTATCAAGTCCTCTTGTCCTCTTACTCACTCGGGGAAGCAATAAATACTAGTAATGCTAAAAGCCTTCGATGTCTTTGCAATGGTTCACCGTCTCATTTAGCAACTGAGGAGGAGGCCTGTTGTGTCCAGTCGTCTCCGACGATCCAGGAGCGTCGATCAAACTTGGATTCGGTCCCACATCCTCACAACAATGCTATTTGCGGGATCCCTTGGATCCTCGTCATCCTCCTGTATGCAGATGCGCACTATCCCAGCGCAACGGCTGATGCATCGCTCCATTCCAATTCTTCCTTGGGTCTTACAAGTGCGTGTCACTGCCAGTCTGGGTACCGGTAGCATAGCTCATACTCAGTAGCATAGACCAACTGATAGTAGACCAACCCACCCTACTACTAGCTAGCTAGCCTAATGGAAATCTTGGTTGATAATTTGGAGGAAGCAAAAAACAAATGTCTAAATTTCTAATCTTGTGGTCGCTAAATGCTCGGCAGGTTGCATACGCTATTGACGTTAGTGTTGCCATCACAGCTTCTGATGTCTATTCCGATGGCAGTTCAACAGAATCCAATGACATTCATTTATGCCATTTACGCGACATGAACGAAATTGGAAGGGAAGTGGGCCAATTGCCCATCTATTGCCTTGTGTCTGTTAAAGGGAAAGTCAACCTTAGCTCTTGAAGCAACCAAGTGGTTACCAGTTTACCAGATCAGCTGTTTGGAACTCTGTAGAAACAATCATCGGTACTCCGAGTGCTCGAGTACATACCGGTACTGTAGCTTTCGAGTAGACTAGTACAGGTACCTGGCACTCCTAGTACCCGGTACCGGTACACCTTTCGTGGGGTGGGTCAATCTTGCAACCGGTTACATCTTGGTTTCGCAGGCGTGTAGCCCAGCAGCTATCGCTACGATACTGGCTGATAAGGCACGGTAGCAGCTCCTACCAGTGGGCCAGCAGCAAACAGAAGCTGTGCTCCGAGTCTTCCGCACAAACCGCAACAGGAATACCTTGAAGCTGCATGGCTGGCTGCATGGCTGGCTGCATGCTTTAATTAAATGACTGCATGAAGTTGGTGGTCTGAAGGAGGCAGGTCGAAGGTTCATGTCCGATTCCTCCTGAAATAAATGTTCAAGCTGACAAGTCAGTGCTGGATGTCTGCTTGCTGCTTGCTATCGGGACACGTAAGGTACGTGTACGGTAGGTTTCTGCGTGCCACGAAGCATCAGGACCGTTGACATGGTGTGTAAGGCACGATGTTGGTTTGCTTCAATGGTGTAAAAGCGGAAGGAGCGAAACTCTAGTAGTTTGATGGAGCCTGCATGACTAACATGTAACTGAAGTAGCCAAATGCTCAGCTTGAAAGCTGCTGCCTTTAGTCAGCTTGCTTGGGGGGTAAGTTTGGGCTCTAAAGCTACTAGAAAGGTACAGTTGCAATCTTAAAAGTTATCTCTTCATTACATCTTAATTAGTAACGTTATCAATTCCATTGGCAATGGCAGGCAGAGGAGCCTTGCCTTTTCGATGTGGAGCGATGGTCCAACTCTTTGTGTTTACATCCATCTATAGTATAGTATGATAGATAGTAGGACAGACCAGCCAGCCAGTGAACTGACTGGAGAGGAGACTGGTGGCAATGATACTACTCAGTACTAGGACTCAAGGGTCCTGGCTGAAATTTCTTGATTCAGTTGCCAGACACCACCGCGGTTCTAGCTAGTATATGAGGAGCGATGAGAAAATCAGAACAGCTCTTGGTGGTGGTCTCATTATTATTAAGCTGCCATTGCAATTGCCAAGGCAGATCGACTGGGACGAGGCAGTGGACGTCTGACGAGCTGTGCTGGTTCTGACTTGCGACGCCTGGAGGGTTCATCTGCTGCAGATGACCTTGGGACATTCAATGACAGGTTTTCCTTTTCGTGCTCTTCTGTAGTAGTGTCGCTGCCACTGGTACTCATAGTAGCAATGAGACTGCCAGCAGCCGCAGAAAAAGCGCGCAGCGACGGCAGCATGGGTCCATGGCCTGCACTACGAGCCGGCTTCGAACTCCGTCTGGGTAGCCTGGGACTAAAGTCGGACTTGGCTTTTCGCAGGGGTGGTGGTTGAGGGATCCCGTCTTGTTGAGCATCCGTGATGTGGAGGTCTTGAAGGAGGTTCATGTCTTGAGGGTCAAAGGTCCTCTGAGAGCAATGTCTCTGAGGCCGCCTGGGTGGAGCACTTGTGGTAGGGGCATCTTGGTCTCTGGTACTGCAGCTCAGCCATCGAGTGGAAGCGGAAGAAGAGAGAGACCACGCAGATTCTGACAGACTATCAGAGTCATCAGCAATGTTGCGTCTTCCAATCTGAGATGCAAAGTCGCTGGGGATCACAATAAACAAAGGAATGCCTGTCATGGTTATCTTGGATCTTGTACTTGTAGTGGATGTGACTACACGCTACCGGTATGGTTCTTGGATGTTGGATGCAATGTACTAGTACTTGTTTTGCTAAATGGGTTTGGATTTGTGAGAATTTATGAGTTTTGTCACCTACAGCGATGAAGTTGTGTCGCTTGGAGATCCTTGAAGCAAGCACGCAAGCACCTCAATCCTCAATCACTTCTGCTTACTAGCTAGCTAGCTAGATATCTGGTAGCTAGTAGGAGCAATACGGTAGGTGAGCTACTTGCTTCTTCTTCTTTCAATCAAGGAGAGTTGCCACGGGGCGCATTGCTCACGGAGAGACAGAAATCATCGGGTCATCTTACCGTTGCGAGATCCGTTGGAGTATGGAGAGACATACAGGGTAAAGAGGGTAGATAAGACCATTGCCACAGGTTCTCCACAGTTCAACTTGAGGCTTCGTTTTCAAATCTATGAGCCAACTTGATTGGTCCATGTCATATTCTTTGGTAAACATGTGGGATAGCACATGATTCCAGGCGTTCGTCTTAGGGGAAGGCTTCTTAATAAGTTCAAACATTACATACCAAGAAAACTTAAATCGACGCATACCCTTCTTCTTATGAACTGGAAACCTTCAGCCCTTGAATTAGGCGACACATGCCCCACATGTCTTTCTGCAACCAGGGCTATTTGTCCCGGCAGGGTTTCTACAGGGAGTGGTTGCTTCGGCGGGCAAGCTGGGCGAGCAGGCGGGCAAGGGGGAAGGGCTTTGCGAAGGTTCGATCAACAGCCCGAAGAAGGAAGGGGGCTGTTATTACTTCTCTCTCAAGCCCCCTTGAGTTCCCCCCCTTCCACCACAATGTCATCGCCACCGACTATCCTGTCAACGCAATGCTGATGACACAAAGCTTCTAAAGTGTTCGATCCAATTTGCACGATAGCACTACCCAGCTTCCATCCTCTACATCCAGTACCAACCTCGACATATGATGGCAGGCTGAGGTGTATCTACTTGGCATTCGTTGCTTTTCGAAGTTTGTCAGATCTCCGCTCCGAACCAAAACGGATCCTGAAAGTCTTTTGACATTGCTATTGTAGTATCCTTCGTCGTCTCCTTTCTTGAAACTCTTTCTCACCTCTAGGTATCGTTCGTCTTGATCAATACAGCATGATAAGTGGAGCTTAAGCAACACGATTCGATTCACACCAACGTCACGATGCGTGGCCAGCAACACAATAGGGTGTCATTGCTTCGTGGCTTCATCTCACATCATGTCAAAACCTCTAGCTAGAGGTCTTGAGTAAAACAAACGTGGCCTGCTTCATGGTTACGGCTACGGCTTTATCTCACACGAGTCCCAAAGTGCTCCACTAGAGTCTTCCAATTCCTCGGCTTGGAACTCGCCGTCGCTCCGAATGCATCCAATGGATGATGATGGCAGTCCTAGCTAGCCAACAGCCATCTTTGCCATATCTGATATTCTGGTGTGGCTGCATGCTCCAAAGCTACAGTCTCTCTGCTCAGTCGTTGCGTTGACGTACTACTATACGTACTGTTGTGTTTCAAGGAAAGCATCTATTCTTATGTCTTTGTTTATTGATTGTGTCTGATGTTGTTCAAAAGTGCGTGACTTGTCAGCCTCTCCTCGACCTGACAAGCATCCAAGCAACAGCTAGTCTTGACGCTGCTAAGGAGGCTCTTGAAACCTTGGGAACGGTCTTTGCTCCATTGGCGGACCCGGATTAGAGTCCAAGAGTTGGTATAGTTCTTCGTTGAGGGTTGCAAAAACGCCTGCAAGGGCTTGCTTGGCGTCACGAGATGGCAATGCAATCTTGTAGGAATTATCATTGCTGTTGGAACGCCTCAAGCTGCCTGGCACGGTGCGCCCGAGAAAGCTTTGGATGCGCTCCTGTGTCTTTTCCGGATGAAACCGAAGCTCGTCGTAACTCAAAACGAGAATCTGGCTGCGATCAAACAGTTCGAACCACTTGCGCAAGTGGGTAGCGTAGAGGCTATGTCGGGTAGATCGACCGGGTCCAGTTTCTCGTTCCAGGGCAGGGAGAGACCGTTCCATGACGAAGTCGTCAAATGACATGACAGAGCCGTCGTCTTTCACGGCTTGGTTGTGCCAATCATTCCTCTCAGATGACGGCAATCGACGACAATCAAATGCCAAGTGATTATACAAGGAGAGCTCTCGGGAGACTGGCTCGCGAAGAATTACAATGATCTTGACTTTCTTAACCTGTTGACCTCCTGCCGATTCGTAAGTTGCGCGAACTCGGTCGGCAAAGGGCAATGTGTCTGGAGTAGCATCCAGGGCGGTGCTTTGGAGATCCATGGGTGTTGTGTTGTCGGATTGAAATCGCTTGGCATAGAATTCTGCACCCTGATGATAGCGATGATCTGTGTCGAAGAAGTGGACCTCCTTGCTGTAAAACCATGGTTCCTTTTCAAATACTAGTGGTCTCTGGAACCCTCCCTCAAACAACCAATCGGCAACGGCGGAGGTACCTGCCTTTTGGGCTCCAATCAGCTGAACGGCAGGCAACGGAGTCGGGGCTGGTGAAGGTCTGGAAGGATACTCGGGCTCCATCATGATCTCTTCAACGATGTAGAAGGATTGATTCTGGATAGTGATGCACTGTTTGGTGCAGACAAACGTTGCGGTGCAGTAGTGCGGAGGTAGAAACTTGGTGAAAATTTCAGTGGCGTTCTGATTGGTCCCCGCAGAAGAAATGGGAAATGCCAGGTTCCAATCATTTAGGTTCTCTTGGGCCGTTCAGGCGCCGTAGCATGGAAAGCAAGGAATACAAATGTGTCAATCAGTGCAGATACCGTAGGCAACTGGCCCCGTACTTCGAAATTTTGGTGCAGTGCGGAGGTAGAAATTTTGGTGAAAATTCTGGTTATAGTTCTGGTTGGTCCCTGCAGAAGAAACGGGAAATGGGTGTTTCCAGGAATAAGCGGCTTGATTTAGTTGCCAACCGCTGGTCATTGCATGGGAAGCGACGAAGACGAAACGTGTCATCTCCCGCTGGCCATGCGGAGTTCCCAAAGCAGTCTTGGCCTTCTGTTATGTGAAGCTTCGACCGCTCAACCGAAGTGGACGCATTTCTTGGCTGAGCTCCCTGTGCATGCAGCTGACCATGAGTGAATCTCTCCAGGGCAACAAGCAACGTGTGTGTATTGTCAATGTTGGGCTCTATCGTTCTGGTA
Organism: Seminavis robusta; assembly: GCA_903772945.1. Taxonomy (NCBI): domain Eukaryota; phylum Bacillariophyta; class Bacillariophyceae; order Naviculales; family Naviculaceae; genus Seminavis; species Seminavis robusta. The sequence goes on from CAICTM010000279.1 coordinate 53,105, forward strand.
CGACGTATCTCGCTGAAGCATCCAAAAGCCTTGGTTTGAAGCCCTACCGCACATTTCCCGAGCTGACGTCCGATGAGCAGAAGAAAATCCTTCAAGACCCCAAGAAGGCAGTACTCGACTGGTTTTCCAACGATGGACTGAATCAGATCATTCATCTTGCAACAGAGTATGATCTTTTGTGCGATGGTTGGGTGGCACTGCTATCTTTTTTGCCGCCGTCCTTGATCAATAGTCTCAAGGCCAAAGCCCAAGACTCTGGTGTCTCTTTGGAACTCGTCGCTTCCACAAGAGACGTGGAAAGCACCGTCAAGTCTGAATTGCACCATTGGGTAATTCATGATCTGGAGAAAAGGGCAGCTCTGAACCCAACCGAGAGAACGAGTCTCGAGAATCTCCTTCGTGAACGAGCCAAGATGCACTATCGATCAGTGCAATGCCTTTGCCAGCTGGGCATGCTAAAGCTCCTCCCTCTTGAGGACGGCTTGGAAGATGAGTGGCCAAAAGTTTTGTCTCCGGTTGATAAGGGATTTGTTGAGGAAGATTGGGCCAGTGCCCTGCGCAGCACTGAGAAGCAGAATGTCTCCCCGCCTCTCCCAGTTGAAGGTATCTTACTAACTCTTCGTTTTGGAAGTGATCCAGAGGCAGTCGAGAAGATTGCTTCTATTGAAAGGCTTCTAGATCAGATCGAAGAAGACAGTCTCTGTCAATATTTGGTCGTTTTGGCTGTCGATAACGACGAAGCAAACGGCGACGCAGCGGGTGACCTCATCAAGCATCTCAAATCTCGAGAGAGGAAGAGTCGCCAACTCCAGAAGGTCCACACAATCACAAACCCACCAAGAAACAGTCAGGAGCCGTTTCCCATTTGCTCGATCTGGAACGAAATGGCCACAGTTGCCTGGGCAAGCGGTGCTGACTGGGTTGAGTTGCTAGGAGATGATATTGGCATTGACTGCCCTTTCCACTACCGAGCATTCTACCGGGCGTTCCTTGACATTTCAGAGCGTCTCATGGTCCCGTTTGGGTTCGGATGCCCCTGGTGGAATGACCGTACCTTCCCCGGCTTTCCTAGCTTTCCCTGTGTTGGAAAGACTCACCAGAAAATCTTCGGTGGACTCATCCCGAAACAGCGAGGCTCCAGCTTCATAAACCAAGACTTGGATCCTTACCTTCATCGCATGTACCAAAAGTCCACGGGCGCACCTTGCGTGAAAGAAGCGGTGCTCTCTAATCGATCAGGAGGGAACATCAGTTCAAACACGAACGCCCGCTACGAGCGCATCTGTGCCAAAGGTTCTTGGCAAGATTTCGCCGTGGATGATCTTGAGAAGATACGCCAGCACCTTCCCATTGGGGTCACTGAGTGCTTCCTCCTCGATGTTGTCGTTCCCTCGTATCGAGTCCGATTGGATTATCTGGAAAGTATCTGCTCTCTCAGGGTCCCGGAGTTCATCCAAAGCCTCTTTATTATCATTGTCGACAACCGTAGTGCTCTTGTACGCGAGGCTGCAGTCATCGCCAAGGTTGATGTTGACGACATGACTTGAACCGAAGCGAAAGAATCCTCGAAGAATACCTGTCCAAGTCAGGGAACACTGTTCGTGTTCGCTGCAACGAGAAAAATGTTGGAGCCTCAGCAAGCCGCAATCGTGGCCTTGATGAGAGCGCCGCGGAGTTCGTTCTGAATCTCGATGACGATTTGATCCCCAATCCCGACTTGTTGGAGCAGTACGGTCGTGCATTGCAGAATTTGGATGATGATGTCGTAGGTCTCATTGGCCTCGTGCGGTTTCCTCGAAGTCCAACATTGCCGCTTCGACATGCTGCTGTCCTAATGAGCTATCTGACATTCATGTTCGAGATTGCGGAACAGGGCGGCATGTACCAGCCGGCTACCCCAGCCTGGGGTGTTACGGCCAACATCTTGTTCCGTCGAACCCGCATTCGTTTCGACTTGGTAAGGCGAGTGGCGAGTCGAGTCACAGTGCTCGCTTCTTTTTGACATCGGAGGCACACTTGCCCCTTTGTCACATGACGGCCTATTTTCAAAGTTGGATGTGCTGCATTGCACGTCTTCGATTGGATTTTCTGCGTTCAGACTCACCGTAATGATTCCATCTCATTGCTGTCACGATGTAGGCGTATGCCAAGACTGGTGGAGGTGAAGATGTTGACTTCAGTTTGCGTGTCTCAGAGGCAAGCGGCGGGGGCCACCTCGTGCCCGTACCTGAAGCGTGTGTGGTCCATCCATTCTGGCCCGGTTCAGTTCTCGCCCTGGCTAGCCATTTCTTTAATTGGGCCATTGGTGACGGCGCCCTCTTCAGCCGCTTTCCCCGGTACCGTTACTGGTCATTTCCCAATCTTCCCGAGAGTCTCTTCCTTTCTCTGCCGCTGTTTCTCTGGTTAGGACCATTGCGTCTGTTCACGGTAATCCCATACCTATTGGTGGCAGATTTTGCTGTGGACTTTTGTAACCAGACCGAGTTCAATCACCGATGTCTCCTTCTCGATCGGGGCCAGACACTGGTGTCCAAGCGCAGCTACGTCTTTTACTTTGCTGCCCATGTGTTGGGCAACATCTACGTGGTTGTCCTCGAAAGTGGGCGCCTTTGGGGCCACATCTGCCGCAATGAACTCTTGACGACTGGACTTTTCCGACGATTTGATTGGCACTGTGGTCGATTGCAGGCAGCGCCGAGCAAGTTTCGCCAGCGCGAAGCCGCGAAGTTTGGCCTCTTTGTCAGCGTCCTAGTGTACAATTTGGTTGCATCCTCGAAGTCGAGCATCTGAGTTTTTTTTTTGTCCAAGCACGCAATATAGTTAGTGGTTCCAGGTACTAATAGGAGTTAAGTTTCATTGAGAGGTTTTGTTGTTGCGAGTGGAAGTGTCCCTCGGACGCGTGAGCGCCTTGTTCCCCGTCATTCCACTCCCAATCTCCTGCGACGCAATCGCTGGCTACTCGACGGCTATATCAGCTGGCAGGACACCAGTACTGACGCAATCCCGGCGTCGTCGCTGAGATTCGTGTCTCTTGCAGTAGTCCCCCTTGCTTTTTCCGAGTGAGCACGGCTTGCCATCAACATTCCTGCAGAAGACACGCCCTTCTCGAGAGGCTTGCTTCATGTGCTCTGGCTTGTGTCGCGCGGAACAGAATCCGTACGGACCCACTGCCTGGCACCTGATGCAATTAGCCCGAAGGTCATCACATGCCTTATTATTCGTCGTCGTCGTTGTTGGGTTGCTCTGTGGATTGTGGTTTGTCGCTCCCTGGCTTGCCGGTGGGATACTGTTGTTTCCACCCGGAAGGACACTGCCAGCTGGAGCACAAAATGGCGACATTGAAATGTTCACGCCAGAGGCAGACTTTGCAAAAGCGGCCGAGGATGCCTCTTGGATCTGACTTGACCGAGCATCCTCTTTCTTGGCTTGAGTTTCATGATGATTGGTGTTGGTGGAGTATCCACCGCCGTGTAGTTTCTGTCGCTTGGAAGGTGTTTGATCGTTCTTGGCAGATCGATTTGTTGCGTTTGACAGTGGTCTTCTGGCCCTGAGCACTTTTCGTCGTTTTGGAACAGCCGCGGGGATTCCCTCTGTGGTATCCATGGGTATGGAGGAAGAAGCAGATTTCCAGCCCTTTGAGACCAAGTAGCGGTCAAGGTCCATGGCGACGGATCGGTCCGAGGCAATGGAGGCACCAATGTTCAAAGAACACAATACAGTTTCAAGCGCGCACCTCGATTGGGACGCATTCCAACCGTAGAAGAAGCATCGACCCAAGGAATTCTCCTTATGCTGCCTCCACACTCCAAAAAGACGACCTCGTTGTTCGTCTCTCTTCCAACTACATTCTCTGGCCAGATTCCTTCTGGCCCGCACAATTTCTTTGAATTGTCCAATGATATCATTTCGAGATACGCTCTCGACGGGACCGTCGAGGATAACAATGTAGCACCCCTTTAGTACGAATGGAGATGTTTCCAAGAGATTCTCGAACCGGGCATGATTGCGTGCTTGAGCCTCCATGGTTGTCACTAGTTCTCGAAGCATTTGATTCTCTCGGCGCCCACGTTCCAATGAGGCTTGAAGTTGGTGTTGATCTTGTTGTTGCATTTGTTCTAGAAACTGAACTGCAGCATCGGCGTTTCGTTTTGTTTCCGCATGACGACGTTGTTCTGCTTGCAGTTGTTCCAAGGTAGTCTTTAGTTCCACGCGGGCCGCCTGTGCTTCTCCCAATTGTTGTTGGTAAAGTTTGAGCAATTGAAGGTACCTAAGGTTACTGCTGCTGCTTGCTGTAGATTGTTGTTGGAAGTTTGGTTGATGCTGGAAGTTTGTTGATTTCTGGTGATGATAGTGGTATTCTTGCTTCTGTTCTTCTTGTTTCTGTCGCTCTTGTTCACGACGACGGCGCTCCCGTTCCGCTGCGGCTTGCTGCTGTTCTCGTCGTTGTCTTTCTGCGGCGGCTTGTTGCTCTCGCCGCAATCGTTCCTCCTGTTCTTGTTGTCGGAGTCGCTGCTGTTGGAGGAGTGCTTTGCGTCGTCGTCTGTCGTATACTCGACGAAGATTTTCATCTCGCAGAATGTCGTAGATGAAACCCAGCTGCTGAAACTTGGCCGTGGCTTGAGCTCTTTCCGACGGAGGCTGTTTGTCGGGATGCATTGCAATGGACAGCTTGAGGTACGCCCTTTTCAGTTCCTTCAGACTGCACTCTGCGGCTATACCCATAAAGACGTAGAAGTCAACGCTTGGATCATAAGGAGGAACCTCGTGGTCTAAACAATCCGCCTCGTCGTTCTCGTGGTCCTGGCGGGCGTCATGGCCTTGGTAGTGATGATGCGACATGATGTTTTGGCGTACCGGGATGCTTCGATTCGATTCGATTCTGTCTGCGATGAACAGTAATACAGTAACAACCTTTGGCTTCGACGCAAAGCTGCAAAAAAAGTGGGAGATAGAAAGCGAAAACAGGGTTGGGCTAGCTACGGCTCCAGGCTCGAGCTGTGCATTACGTTCCCGCATCACCCATAGCAATTGGTAGTGATCGCCAAAGACTGTTTGTTTCGGAAAAGAAGCCGTGCAAAGCCTGCAGACATGCGTTCCTGAACTTCATACCATGCACGGTTGAGAAATTAAGTCAGCGGAAGCTGCGATACCTCGGCAGAAGGACAGTACGAGCAGCTTCGATTTTGTTGATGCAAACGCGTGCCGACCTCCCTGGTACACTTCTACTCGAGCTCTCGTAGAAGTGTACGAGAAAAGCTGGCACGCGTTTGAATCTTTAAAACCGAAGCTGCCTGTACCGGTAGATGGAGGATCGATGGATCATTCATGCAAAGGGGAATGTCACCTCCGCCCTTTCCAACCTACCGGTACTAATACCGAAACCGTGCGGAGCTAGCCTTTTGCTCAAACCTTAAAAACTTCCACTGTTTAGTTAAGAGGATATGTTAAAAGGGGATGAGCCAAGATGTTGGTGGTATTACTGAAACAGAGAAAACCATTTGGCGTTGTCGTAGAGATTAGCTATCATAGATTAGTCTAAGTGGTGAGCCAAGATGCATTCATAGGTGGTATTACTGAAGAAACAGAGACCTGTCATAGAGACTACCGGTACTACCGGTATAAGGTGAGCCATAATTGAGGTGGAGTGCCTCAAACCAGTTCTGGACGTTTTCAATATCATCTTTCCCCTTTCCCCACCTTCGAGGTTGGCTAGTTGAAGTCCACCTTCTTCGACCACCTTCGACGACGCACGTTCAACCCCTTTTTGACGAACAGCAAACTTTCCGACCTTCCCTATTCTATTCACTGGCGTTTGGGTTCAAAAATATTCTTTCTAAAATCGGGTGGTTGGGGATACCGGTACCAGTACCAGGTACTAGTAATCACCCATGTTGGTTTTTGGCGACGCCAAATTGAATTTGCTGATCCAAGCAGCATCCCAGATGAGGCCTTTAATTAATAAGTCAGCGGGAGCTGCGATACCTCGGCAGAAAGACAAATAGAAGAAAGAGGATCATGTTTGAGATTGCATCCTTCTTTCAAGGTAGCCCTGGCAACAACACCCGACTTCGTCGTGTGTTGCCGCCCAGTATTATTCCCTCATTATAACCTTCTTTTTTATGTATGCTAGCCCTGGCGACAACACCCGACTTCGTCGTGTGTTGCCGCCCACTATCATTCCCTCATTGTAACCTTCTGTTTTATATTAAGCTAGCATTGATGTAGCCATGGGCCAACCCATAATTTACAGCTATCATTCGATCGTGTAACTCTGAATTTACAACACCTGCTGGCTTATTGTGTTTTTGTCCTGAGTGCACTAACCTTAAATTACATTGATATATTCCTACCCCTAACTTTTATTGAACCTTCAATTTCCAGTTTTGCCAGCTCACATTATCTCTATCCTTATACCCTGGCTTCACCGGAATAGGGGATCCCACAGACACAAAACAAGGGGATCCCACAGACAAAAACCAGGGGGATCCCACAGACAGAATTTTTGCCATTAAAGGGGTAGAGGAGTCAGGCAGTTAACCTGCCGAGGTTAAGGATTTTACTCCGGTTTCAGCTTCGAAAACAACGCAAGAATTGGCGACGCCAAATTGAATTTGCTGATCCAAGCAGCATGCCAGATGAGGCCTTCAAGGATTAAAAACGCAAGAATAGCACGACAACAACAACAAAACTTCCATTTGGAGCTGCCATCTTTGACCAATTTGTGCTCCTCCAAGAGCCCATTGCTGGTCTATGCTGTAATATACCATCATAGAGTAGACGATGCTCTATAGTGTGACCTAAAAGAAACATAAAATGTGTTGATCCGTATCCACAATCGGTGTCTGAAGCTGGTATTCCGAAACCGGCGCTGGTTTGTTCGAGATGCACGAGAGCAGAGCTGTAAACGAGCTCTAAAAAACAAACAAGAGCACATAAACTGCTGTGTGGTAAGAAGGAGAGTGAGCTTTGCTTGTTCTTTGTGAGCTACCGGTACAATGATGATCCGCTGCTTGTTGATGGTGGTGAGTAATCTGTTTCTATTTCGGAAAGGCAATGAAGTCATAGGATTCGCGCGCGCCCTTGCCATATCTAGTGACAACACACGACGACGCTCTCGAGAGCTCGTGGGCCCTGTATTCGAAACCCTCGCCTGGAAGTCTTTTCAGGTTGTGTGCAAGGACAAGCTCTATAACATTGCAACCTACTCCGACACGCACATCTATCATGTGATCACTCCCTCACCCACTGTGGATGACAATGTCGATGACAAGATCCCTGCTGGTTTCTGCAATGAAAAGCTCGCTCTCCACGACGGTGGGGAAACAGGAAGAACCGTCATTGTGGAAGAAGCTGGATATCAGTATGATAGAGATGAGGATAAGGATGATGTCTTCCACTTTCAGGGATCGTTCTCACTGAAAGCCATCATGCAAGCATTCCGTACTGCCAACACCATCCTGGAAGATGATCCCCAGGAGAGCATTGAGAATTCCTATGATATTTTATATAACAACTGCGCTACTTTCATTCTGAGTTTCATGGATGCTTTGGGTTTGGAGCCTGGTCAACACATTGCTCGCTACATTGCTGGAAGGCTGGCACAGAATGGAGGACACACCATTGAAATGTTGCGAGACAGCCAGGAATTTCAAGCTCTCTTGCCCCCCGAAATGATTACGGCCTTGAAGAATGATAAGCGAAACAAGGAGGAAGAAAGGGAGCTATTGCAGCTTCTCGTAGACTACTACATTCAGAATCGAGTCAAGGTGGAACCAAACGTTCTGGAATTTGAAGAGGCAACAAGTACTCCCAACACTTATATTGAAGCATCTGCAGCCGGACACATCACCTACCCCCGGAGTCTTCGCCGCTACTTGCAGGCTGCCAGTCCTTCTCAAGACAGTGCAACCTGCTCCCTTTGCTATGGAGGGGCCAGCCCAAATAGTCCCAATGGCACTGCACTGCCAGCATGGGTCGATGGCGTTGGGTACACAACCTGCGAGGATGCCGAAATGCTTACCAAGGACTTTCTCGACGGATCCACCAGTTGTACCATTAGCCAAATCTCGGGAGTAGCACACTGTGGTTGCCCCGACCTACCACCAATCAACCCCGACATTGGGTGCAACTTTTGCGGAAACGATAATCCCAGCTACAACATTGATTTTCACAAGAGAATGCCACAGTTCCTCGATGCTGGAAGCGATAGCGAGCAGTTCCTCTGTTTCGACGCGATCATGGTTGCACAGAACTATCCGTCCAGCAAATGTGAGGACTTTCTCTCCTCTGGAAGCAAGTACTGGTGTGGATGTCCCAATGCCACAAAACCACCTGCCACGTGCAACCTGTGTTTGGATGGAGCCCCAATCCCTGATCCTTCCCTGGAAGTATTGCCTGGTGGTAAAACCTGTCAGGATGTAATTGACCTGATGGAAGCCGGATTCTCGGACAACTGTGGAGCCTTTCAAGCCACAGCGGGTGTTTACTGTGGATGTGAGGCCAATATAGAGCAGGCAGCTGGTGATGTTGGGACCTATGATCTCCAGTTTCGTGATACCCCCTGCCGCATCTGCCCGAATGGGGCCTTGCTGCCAGACACTAGCCAAGTCGTCGAGATGCCATTTTCGAATAATGGGGTGCAACGAAGAATGGATACTTCCTGTGGAGAGCTCGAGTACTTTGCGAATGCCAATGACATGTGTGACGAACGTAACACGTTTAAACATGCTCCATTCTGTGGCTGCTCTGTGGAAGCCGAGGACACTGTCGGAGAAGCCAACGATCCTGCTTCTACTAATGCGACATCAGGAGCCCAGGAGGACGAATCGAAGAGTACTGCAGTCGCCCTTGGGGGCTGGCTGGTCATGATGATGACAGTTTCTGTGATCTGGATCAATTGAAGATGAATGGAGTTGATTATTGGTTGTATTTTGCTGCATGGAAAGACTGCAAAGCCAGTGTGTGGAAGTCAAGGAGAATAGTAGAGTTAATTCAAGGTCATGTCCAAATGAGACTTTCTAAACTAAGTGAACAGATTGAAGTGAAGATTGTGTCATCCTTTCATCTCTGAATAGTGAGCCTTCTCTCATCTCTTTTCATAGCAGTTAGTGAACATTTATGTAGTCTTGTTTTTGGATCCTTCAGATCACTGGTATGGTACTCGCAGTGAAGTGGTGGTGCTTCTCTTATCGTCTCCGCCAAAGACGGCATCTTCGTCAACACTAAACTCAGCATGGTAATCCAAACATGGAATGATTAGAGTTGCGGTCTGCTGATGACGAAGGGACAAAGGCAGTGGGAGACCTCGATGGCCTTGTAGGCTTGGTTGGCTGATAATCGTTCTTGAGTTTCATGGCCAACAGAACGGAGTAAAGGAGAAGCATCCCATAGTGGTCACTCAACATCAAGCACAGAGCTCCTTCGAACCCACTGATACTGGTAGCAGGATCTTCGAAGGCAACCACACCAGCAAACATCTTGCTTCTGCCTTGTTGGATTCCTTGTTAGTTTAGAATTCTTTCCTGGGTTTTCTTTGATTGTGTGCTCTGATCGAGCCAACGAGGAAAGTCGTCGGCAGGAGGAAGAAACGAAAGCTTGACACCAAAGCGTTCTTGGTTCGGAATTAACTCTGTGGATGGATGGAAGACGGAAGCAGCTTGCCCATTGGATTCGGCCTTTAGAAGGTGGCAAACTAATGTACATGCACCAGGTACTCTTTGCACCACAGTGATATCTTTCGTGTCACGCAGAATCTAGAAAGCAAACCATTCATTTTAGCGATAAGGCTAACCTCCCATGTCATACATTCACAACACGGTGACGGAAGTTGTCCTACCACATGACACTGTAGTCCACATTATTTACAGTTTTGAATTCCAGCAGGTCTAACCCCGTCGTGAGCATCAAGCGGTGGGCAATGCGCCTTTTACAGACCACAACATGACAATGTGACTCCAGGATTGCATTGCAGCGATGGCTGAAAGATCCTGGACTGTCGTTTGATTAGTAGATGTTAGTTTTCATTTCATCGATTCTCTAGTCTAGCACGGTATATCTTTTCTATTCAATTTTGTGCTATCTATAGTTTCAAAATCTTTTGTGTTGTGATTGGTTCCTCAGCAGTAAAGACATTCAAAAACTTCCTCAGCATCCAACTCTGCTTCACGTCTAACAGCTCCTTCAGTTTCCAAAGTGGACGAGATTTCTTGCATGAGTGCTTCTTTTGCAGCTTCATCGTGATTTTCTGTCTTTACTGCCGTCAAATTGACTTTCTCCTCCTCAGGTGCCGCGATCATAATGATTTCATCCAAGTCTACAGTTGTTCCAAGAACAACAAGTTCATCTACAGAGTAGACTACATTGCGATCAAGGAGATCAAACTGGAGTTGGCCAAACACTTGGATGACACGTCTTTGTCCAAGGAATACTTCCTGTTGAATTCGAAGGGGGTAATCTACAGATCCATCAAACGTTTGCTTGATCTTGAGTCGACTGTTGCGCAACTCTTCTTGGATATCGCCTCTATTCTCGTCACCCGTCATGCCCATCTCAATGAGATCATTTGCAATGTCATTGATTCTTCCCTCCATGATGGACTTGGTGTCAGCTTGATTGGTTGTGGCAATAGAAAAGTCCCAATGACCCTCAACCAGGGTAAGAACGTCCAGGGCAACGCAGTTGATGATGTCATTGGTTTCTTGTTGGATTGCCTGTTCCAAGTTTTCTTCCAACCTAATGAGATGGTCTGTTGCTTTGGCCTTGATTTCCTGGGCCTTGACTTTGAGTTGCTTTTCCAATTTTGTGTTTCTGTGGAAGATCTTCCCAAAGAAACCTCGGTTGCTTTCTTCAGATGTCTCCAACAAAGGCGGTGCATTTTGGGTAACTTGAAGAACAGTAACAAAGCTTGGCTTTGCTCGTGCAAAGCTTGTGTTGGGGAAAGCTTGCACAGCGGAAAATGTGAGACACCCGGCAGAAAAGGCAGAAGCTAGTTTCATGCTGGTATTAGATAGTTTGTGATTGTTCTTGTGGTTGGTTTGACAGTTTGAGTTGTTGTCTTTGTTGGATTGTGAGCCTTTGGAGGCAAGGAGCCAGGCGATCGAGATCCGTGCTGTTGTTGCACTGGTAACGCATACAGTCTCGTTGCCAGTTGCCAGTTGTCAGGCGCCGGCAACTGCCTCCGTCCTCCATGCTCCATGCCACATTATTTTTTGTTTTCTTTGTTCTTTGATCCATCCAGAATTCACACGTGCGTCTAAATCTATTAGCATGCAGATCTACTGGGTTGAAGGAGTTGGTTCCAAGCAGATCTCGGAGCACTCAGGCTTATTTAATAATGTCTGCAGAGTGCACCATCAAAGTCGCAGTGTCTTTGGGACCAAGCAAGAGCTCTTTGGATCCAAAATTTGGGGTCTTATTTATTTATTAATTAAAAAGCCTCTCTTTGCGTGAACGCGTGAACTGTTGGGGCTACCGGTAGCCTGTCGATGGGAGCTGGTGGGGGCGCCATGAAGCCGAAGACCTCTTTTGCTCTTCTGTGTGCATGGTCCTCTCATCCTCACAAAAGGCAATTGAATGGGAATGGGAATGGAAACTGAACTCTAGCTAGTATTTTAGTTCGTACTTTGAAACCATGAGCAGCAGAATGGAAAAGGCGGCAAATAATGAGACAGAGGAACATTCATCACTGTCCTCTGGTGTTTACGTGAGCGATGCAAATCCGACGCCCCCACGGCATCAAAATCTGTTGGCTGCGCATGATGAAGCATCAACAGATAATGTGCAGAGAATAGCAGCGCATGCTGATCATCGTACCAACTCTTCCAGTTCCGATGCTGATGCAGCCTTCGACTCCGAGCTGACAAAGGAAGCAGCTACGTGTACTACTGACGCTGGTTCTGGTCCCCGTAAATGCACGCCGGTTACGAATGTTTCCTCCATAGAAGAAGATGTGAAGAGTGCTGAACACGATTCCTACTCCCAAGAGTCCCCACATATTCCATGCACCAAAATGGGAGCTAAGGTGCACACAGTTGTGGCATGTGGCGCTGGAACAAGCCAAGGTATGTACTACTTCGCTTGCTGATGGCGGGAAGCCCAAAGTACGACGAGCCTCACTTCGAGCACAATCGCCCCCTTTGAAGATCCATTTCAATAGCCAAGGAGATGACAACTTCCCTTTCCTTGCCAGCATACCGATTTCAGCACCAGCAGCTGCCTACCCAAATGAAATCGACCTGGCGCGCAACTCGACCGGTGTCTCATCCATCACATGCCCTTTTCAAAAGAATCACAACTTTGAACTCTTTCAAGGTTCTATGTATCCTTCCTTGAGACAAATTGACGGTTCTTCAGTGAAAGCTGACGGGACCGCCGAAGCAACCGTTGTCAAAATCTCAGCAGCAACAACGACAGAGGAGAAGGCAAAGCTTGCAAATGCAGCAAGCATGCCTAGTCCCGCCACCAGCCATGGCCGTAAGCGCTGTTCTGCTGGGAGAGATCGAGCAGGATTAGCAGCTCAGCCAACCTGGGAAGACTATAAACTGGTCACGGGACACCATCCAGTTCTATCCGAAATGCTACGCACCTCCAGGCAGGATTCAAGAGATCACGACGTCGTGCGTGATCTTCCAGAACTGGCAAAAGACGACGACGTGACAGATCCCCTAGAACTGCCAAAAGACACTGCGACTTTTGCCCCATCCAGGAATAACCAAGCACCAGAACCACCGTCGACACAAGCGGGTGCCTACTCGGAAACACCTGGTCAAAATGCTGTTCGTCTAGAAAAGACTCGTGTGTATCGGAACATGACTCCTCATAATCCAACAAGTGTTGACATCCTCGAGACAGATACGCCAGCTGAACAAGCCAGCGTTCACGACGACGTTGATTTGGAAGAAGGAATGTCTGTGTCGCAAAGAGATAGAGAGATGTACAGTCAAGGGTCCGTCACACAGGAAGCAGCCGACCGGGACTTGTTGGAGGCCATACCAGTGGCTGACAATGATGCTACGGTCAGCCAAGAGCTTGGCATAGCAACACCCATGCAATCAACAGAGGGCGAGCGGTTGGAGCTGCAAAAACGTCACTTGCTTCTGCGAACTTCTGTAACTGTTTTCGTGATGCTTTTGGCAGTTGTGGGGATCACCCTCATCATACTACACAGTGTTCTTGGGAGGGAGGAAGAGAACCCAACACGGGCACCAGAACAAGATGCTGCCAATGCAACCGAATCTACAACACGGTTGGTAAAAGGTTTGCCTGATTACTCTGTGGAGGCCATCCTCAAGGATTCAACTTCCCCCCAAGCTCGAGCCAATCAGTGGCTGCTGAATGATCCGTCCCTTCACAACTACACCAAAAACCGTATCATCCAACGCTTTGCCCTGGCAACTCTCTTCTACTCGACCAATCCTCCCCACCTGTACGAAGATTTGGCACCCTCACTATCGATGACCTCCTCCTGGTCTCAAGATCGGAACTGGTTGTCGTATGACCACCATGAGTGTGAATGGTTCGGTCGTACTCAGTTTCACTGGTACCAACAAACGATCGACCTCCCGGTCACCATAGACAAACCGTGCACGGATGACGGAGCACACCACGCGCTGTGGCTGTCCGACAACAACTTGATCGGGTCATTACCTCTGGAAATCTTCGGCCTGTCTACTCTCAACAGTATTGATGTGCAAAGAAATCCTCTACTGGGCGGAAGCATTCCTTCTCAAATCGGCCTTCTGTCCAGTCTATCCCTCTTTTCCTGTGCAAACTCGTCCATGACGGGGACACTCCCAACAGAGCTTGGTCTACTAACCGATGCAAAGCAAGTTGCTCTGCATGTCATGTTTACAACAATATCTGGCCGCTTGCCTTCCGAGCTCGGGTCCGTGAGCAATCTGGAGAGGGTCATGCTGGGTTACAACCAAATCACAGGTAGTATCCCCAGTGAGATTGGCAGGGCGACGGCGATTCGCACATTGAATCTGGCTGGCAACAGGCTATCTGGGAGCCTCCCGACTGAACTTGCCCAACTCTCCGTTCTTCGCTACCTCTGGCTGCAAGACAATCAAATCTCTGGGAGTCTCGCCACCGAGTTAGGAAGGTTATCATCAGCTTGGAGCATCACTTTGCAGAATAATTTGTTATCGGGTCCTCTTCCATCAGAGCTGGGTAATCTAGAAAAGCTCTTTGAGCTGAGACTGAGAGGGAATGATCTGGCAGGAAGCATACCAGAATCCTGGACCAATCTTGTTGGTTTCAATGGTTCTTTGCAAGAACTGGATATCACAGATACTCTCCTGACTGGAAGATTCGAAGAAGAGTGGTGTGCTTTGAATGGCGGCTTTGTATTTGATTGCGTTCCAAGCATGCTTTGTGGCTGTGGAGAGTGCCAATGTAGTGATTGAATCATTGATTGATTCAGTTAAGTTAGCCAGGTGGTCATCATTATTGCCAAAACTTTGAATCCACTGCCTTTCAAGAGTACGGCAGCTTCATTGAATAATTTTAAAATCGAAATCAGACCACATACAGCAAATCCTCGAATGCCGAGGCGCCATCAACAGGCCGAGCTTTCCGATCCGCAACTGTCGTTGAAGGATGTTCCTCGAATGTTCCCTTTCTCCGACCACCGTCGCCGAGGAGAAGTCCGAGGCGGCGGTCAAGCACGCACCGCAGCTCCTGGCTAGAACTTTCGTGCCAAGAACGCACGGATGAGAGCTTTCTCACTTCACCGCTTCGCCGACGGCCGAAACAAACGACGAAAAATCCATCGTCGTCAGCTCCTTCATCCTTCCACTCCCTGAGGTCTCACAAAACATCTCCGTGCAACAGCAATATGAAACCAAAGCAACTATTGACTCGTACTCTGCCTCTCACCTATTTGAACCCATTTGTATCCAGCCGACGAACTATTAATAGTGCCACCATGACTTCTTCTCTCAACAAAACACAAAACCCTTGGACCGTGCATTCGACTTTTCGCGACGAAGTTGGCGGACAAGTGAAGCCTCATGGATTAGAGTGGCACATGGGTGGTGATTCCATACTTTATTATGCTCCTGTATCTCCTGATGCCAAGGAGATCATTGCTACCAAGGGATTGGACAATGACGAAACGAGGCAGTGGCTAGTGGAAGCACACAACCGTTGGTGCTTTGCCAAAGACGAAACGTTCAAAAAGGTGCAAGATATCGAGGAGGTCCAATGGACACCGGATGGCAACCATGTGGAAATCTTTTGGAGAGAACCAGAACTCTTGACACAGCCAGAGCAGAAATTCACCATTGCTCAGGTGAGTGGACTTGTTCGCATGGATGCATCGGCGAAGGGCGAGGAGCCTCCTTGTCAGGTCTGGATTAATGGATACTTTGCGGGGGTTCTACAGCCAAACACTGTGGACTCCATTGTGGAACAAGTGGATCGGATCCCCAGTAAGAAATTGGTCTTTCGCAAGAGCCGAGGCATCATTCGTATCGAACGCCGTTTCAAAGGTATGATCCGCGGGCAGGAGGTCTATGAGCATTGTCTTGATAACTTGTACGCCTTGGAAGATCCACAGATTGTGGACAACAACACTATCATTGGCACTGCTACCTTGCCGGATTGGATCATGGGTGGAGAATTGACAAGTCGCATCTGGGTGTCGGAGCTAGAGAATGGGAGCATTTTGTGCAAGCGTCCTCTGTACCGAGACGATGTGGGCACCTCGGACCGCACCTACTGGATGAAAAAGGGCAAAGATGACGACAAGATCGCCGTATTTAAGGAGGAAATGGCACGCATTCGATACTTGGCGACTCTGGAACATCCATTCGAGGCCCTTCGTCCTTCAGATTTCATTGTACCGATAGACGAAGAGAAGAAGGAGCCAACTGGAAGGGAGATTCAACACAAGCGCAGTAGCCGCAAGTTCTTTGGTCTTTAGCTATAGTAGAAAGGACTGCACTGGTTGCTGAGAGAGGACAAAATTTGGATCCCAAAAAGCCAAGCCCGTAGTCCTCAATTTATCTCCCACCTAGATCTAGTCCTGAGTTTTGACTGTCACTCTATTAGTATCTTCTTTTGCCTGAGCCTGTCCCTCGCTGGCTTCCATAAAGACATCGATACATGGCCCCAACTGTGAATCACCCCTTCTCCAAAATTTGAGAACTATGGCACTCGGCATCAGAACTCTGGTACTAGATATCCTAGCCTCCACGTATACAGTACGTACTCGCCAGATGTCAATAGTCAAAAGATAGAGAACGGTGGTTTAGAGCACTATAAGGCAGATTATCTACGATGGTCAAAAGATTGTTTTTGCCTACTACACGCGAGAAGCATAAAAGAGGAGATACAAAAGCGTAACACCAGAGATAGTCTATAGTAGACCAACACCACTGCAGTAACAAAGTGAGAATTACAGCAAATCGAAACAGTCAGTGAAGGAGGCAACTGAACTTTTTATCAATTTGTGTGCGACAATGATGTACCGCTGCTTGTTGTTGGTGAGCAATCTGTTTCTATTTTGGAGCGGTAGCTTACTTGTTCACAACAGACAAAATCGGTGCTCTCTCAAACTCGCAGGATTTGCCCATGCAATGAATACCGATTGTACTGTGTGCCACAATGGCGAACGAGCTCGACGGGGCCTTCGAGAACTCATAGGCCCAGCATTCGAAACCCTCGCCTGGAAGTCTTTTCAGGCTGTGTGCCAGGATAAGCTCTATACCATTGCAACGTATGCCGACACACACATCTATCATGTGATCACTCCCATGCCCACCACCGCAGATGATGCCAACAATGATGAGGACGCTGCTGGTTTCTGCAACGAAAAGCTCGTGCTCCACGATGGTGGGGAAACGGGAAGAACCATCATTGTGGAAGAAGCTGGATATCAGTCTGGTAGAGACCAGGATGAGGATGACATCTTCCACTTTCAGGGATCGTTCTCACTGAAACCCATCTTGCAAGCATTCCACAAGGCCAACACCCTCATGCAAGATGATCCCCAGGAGAGTATTAAGAATTCCTATGACATTCTCTACAACAACTGCGCTACTTTCATTCTGGGTTTCATGGATGCTTTGGGTTTGGAGCCTGATCAACCCATTGCCCAATACATTGCTGGAAGGCTGGCACTGAATGGAGGTCACACCATCGAAATCTTACGAGACAGCCAGGAATTTCAAGCTCTCTTGCCCCCCAAAATGACTACAGCCTTGAAGAATGATGACATGCGAAACAAGGAAGACGAGAGGGAGCTATTGCAGCTCCTTGTGGAATACTACATTCAGAATCGAGTCAAGGTGGAACCGGTTGTTTTGGAATCTGAGGAGGCAACAAGTGCTCCCGACACTTCTACTCAAGCATCTGCAGGTGGACACGTCACCTACCCCCGGAGTCTTCGTCGCTACTTACAGGCTTCCAGTCAGACTCAAGACAGTGCCACCTGCGCCCTTTGCTATGGAGGAGCCAGCCCAAATCCAAATGGCACTGCACTGTCAGCATGGGTCGATGGCGTTGGGTACACAACCTGCGAGGACGCTCAAGTACTTGCCAAGGACTTTCTTGACGGATCCACCAGCTGTACCATAAGCCAAATCTCGGGAGTAGCACACTGTGGTTGCCCCAACCTACCTCCCATCAACCCTGACATTGGGTGCAACTTTTGCGGAAACGACCAACCCAGCTACGACATTGATTTTCACAAGAGAATGCCACAGTTTCTTGATGCTGAAAGCGATAGCGAGCAGTTCCTCTGTTTCGACGCGATCATGATGGCACAGAACTATTCGTCCAGCAAATGTGAGGACTTTCTCTCCGCTGGAAGCAAGTACTGGTGTGGATGTCCCAATGCCACAAAACCACCTGCCACGTGCAACCTGTGTTTGGATGGAGCCCCAATCCCTGATCCTTCCCTGGAAGTATTGCCTGGTGGTAAAACCTGTCAGGATGTAATTGACATGATGGAAGCCGGATTCTCGGACAAATGTGGAGCCTTTCAAGCCACAGCGGGTGTTTACTGTGGATGTGAGGCCAATATAGAGCAGGCAGCTGGTGATGTTGGGACCTACGATCTCCAGTTTCGTGATACCCCCTGCCGCATCTGCCCGAATGGGGCCTTGCTGCCAGACACTAGCCAAGTCATCGAGATGTCATTTTGGAATAATGGCATGCAACGAAGAATGGATACTTCCTGTGGAGAGATCGAGTACTTTGCGAATGCCATGGACATGTGCAACGAACCCAGCACGTTTAGCCATGCTCCTTTCTGTGGCTGCTTTGTGGAAGCCAATGACACTGTCGGAGATGCCAATGACACTGTCGGAGAAGCCAATGATCCTGCTTCTACTACTAATGCAACATCAGGCCCCCAGGAGGACGAATCAAAGAGCCCTGCAGTTGCCCTTTTGGGGGGGCAGTTGGTCATGGCAATGATGATGACACTTTCTGTGATCTGGATCAATTATTATTGAAGATGAAGTGGAGTTAGCTTTTTTTTGGTTGCGTGTTGCTGCATGGCAAGACTCCAAAAACCAGTGTACTGCATTGTGGAAGTCAAGGAGAAGATTAATTGACAAGGGCAAAAGAAGAAGATTGACAATGGCAAAGGTAACTAGCTACCACTCAAGATACCGTAATGTAGTTAAAAGTTATGAAAACTTGTCTCGATCCTCTAATAGCTAGAGAAAACCTCTTGAGCTTTACTTTCAGCACCCTTTGACTTTTCTTTCCTTGAGCGGAATGGAGAATGGGGCGATCGAGTGCATGCATGGCTCTGCAGGTCTTTTTACTCGTCCGTGCACCATTGGCACGGTACCGGGGTATACCCCATGCACATTCTGATGCCAGTGGAGACTGCACAGTTACAGGCCACCCAGAACAGCTGCACAGACAATCCACAAACCTATAATCAGCTCATAACATGTGTGAGACCATCATCACAAAAAGACAAAGGTATTATAGCTGCAGCTCGATCCTCCTTCTTCTTCTTGACTTGACTTGAATAGTTAGTTGCTCATGATGTTTTACAATTGTCAGTCTCTCCTCTGGTGTCTGCTGGTACTACATTTAGTATCATGGAGTGAAGCTCAGGAATCTCCATCGATCAACGTGACCACGTTTTCTACCGATGAATCACTGCGAGCACGTCAAGATGTGTGCGATCGGTACCAACTTTACGACCGGGGCGAAGTGGAACTGCGATTGGCATTGAAAGGATTGACGTTGCGTCCGCTCTTTACCAAGGGCAGCTTTTTCAATTTGGATCAAGACACGAACCAACTCGACGAAGCCAATCCGGGCTTGGCGGCGGTGCTCATGGACGAATTGGCACGACGAGCCGGCTTTACGTGGCGAAACAGCTATGGGATCACGGAAGGACCTCCACCAGGAAGTGGCAAGACGTGGACCAACCTGCTTCTGTGGGGGACGGACTACTTTGACGTGTACTGCGATTGGTACGCCAAGACACTCGCTCGACTCAAACTGGGAATCTCCTTTCCCGAGGGATTCTACGATTCGTCGTACATTCTCGTGGGAGTGGCAGAAGCACCGCCTGACAACTCCATCAATCTGTGGCAATGGCTAGAACCATTCGATACTCAAGTCTGGATCTGCATTGTCATTACTATCATTGGTTCAGGCGTGTTGCATCAGATCCTCGATCATATACCTCCTGCACGCCAACACAAACGACGACCCACTAAACCCACTTTTAATGAATACAGGTGACAAAACAGACGACTAAGTACGAATAGCACCTCACATCACGATGACTTGGGCAGAAGTAGATCCTCTCTTTCCAACCACAACAATATCAACACGGAAGAAATATACGAAGGAGCGCATACCATTGGAGATGGGATCTTTCTATCCTCTCTACTCTTTACACAACATTTCCAATTCATGCCACGCACTGCACCCTCTCGCCTCTTTAGTGCATCCATGGGACTATGGGCGCTGCTCATTAATTCCAACTACACGGCAAATCTTGCTTCCTTTTTTGTCATTGAAAACACACCGCAATTAGCCATTCAATCCATTGACGATGCCATTGCCGCTGGATTCCCGCTCTGTGTATGGAAAGATACCGCCTCACACGAATACGTCAAAGACACGTATCCACAAGCTAAATTCATAGAGGCAAACACCGAACTAGAACTCTATCAAGCCATTGTCAACGGAGACTGTCCCGTGGGAGTCTCTTCGGTACAGGCCTTTCAACTCTCACAAAATCAAAAACAGTTCAATCCAGACTGCGGCCTCTATTGGGTCGGACGGATCATTGAACCTGTCAATGCCGGATTCAGTGTCAAGGCGGATGCCGGTAATCTATGCACCAGTCTCATCCACAACGTCCTCAATTTGCATCTCGTCGAAATGAAAGTCGATGGATTCATTGATGCGGCATGGGAAAAGGAACGCGAAAAGACCAATGATCAGAATTGCGCGAGCGACCAAAACGCCTCAAGTGACGACACGAGCAATAGTGGCAGTCGCAGTATCAAGGAAATGGCAGGGACGTTTGTGTTGCATTCCGCCTTTGGGGCGGCGGCCGTTCTCCTCATGATCGTCATGCGATTACGCGACAAATACAAACAAATGTCCGACCAGTCGCGACAAGAACTCCACAATACGGTATTCTCGGTGCGACGACGACCGCATCATACGAAAGATGATGACTATGGCATGCCCGAC
This sequence comes from Seminavis robusta, assembly GCA_903772945.1. Classification (NCBI taxonomy): domain Eukaryota; phylum Bacillariophyta; class Bacillariophyceae; order Naviculales; family Naviculaceae; genus Seminavis; species Seminavis robusta. The sequence goes on from CAICTM010000279.1 coordinate 73,790, forward strand.
AATGACATTATGGGCCCGGACCATGACCATAGCAACCGATTGGATCATTCCGATCATCCTGCACGTGAACAACAACACGTGCGGTATGGCGGGGTGCTGACCACGGAAGAACGATTCGAGGAGCTGAAGCATAGTATGCGAAAACGACAAGATGAACTCGAGCAAACCATCCAGGAACAATTGGGGACCATTCTGGATCTTTTGCAGAAACAACAGCAGCGGCCGGAACAGTGCAAGAACGAGTGGAGAAGCAAAACATCGTCGTGGGATTTGTAGCGCCGCGGAAACGACCATTGGAAATGGAGAGGGGATTGAGAAAGCCTCATTTGGACACAACTTGACATAACTCTATTGTTCTCATTGAATTCCACGGTACATTGTTTTTTGAAGTCCTTCCATACAACACGCAACTAACTAACTAACTAACTATCTGGTGGGTGGTTACTACGGTATGGCTTAGAGGGAACTATGGGAGGGGGTGGTGCACAAACGCGGGCCGAGCAATCAATCAAGTACAATTCATCTTCAATAATTGATCAAGATGATCACAGAAACAGCCATCATCATTGCCATGATCAACTGCCCCCCAAAAAGGGCAACTCCAAGGCTCTTTGATTCATCCTCCTGGGGCCCTGATGTCACATTAATAGAAGCAAGATCGTTTGCTTCTCCAACACTGTCACTGGCTTCTTCGGCCGACACTGTGAAACTCTGGGTTCCTGATGTTGCATTGGTAGTAGAAGCAGGATCATCTGCTTGTCCAACAGCTTCATCTGATTTTACCGGCACTGTGAAATTGATGGCTTGGTAGTACTCTTCTGGCGCGTCTTCCACCAATACCTGCTCTCCAACCAGGACCAGGAACGACCCTCCAAGAATCCCATCACCGGAAACATCCAAAATGACAAAGGCATAGTCACCTGCAGCTAGATCAAAATCGACTTTGTAGTCATCAGGCGTGAGGAACACGGGAGAAGCAGCGACACGCTCACCCTCCGAGTCCAGAATGGACCATGCAACATCAGACGAAAATTCATCAAAGACAATTTGTACCGTGACAGTCACAACGGTGCCATTGCCGTCAATATTGCTCGGAACGACAATTTCGCGGGCATCCAAATCTCCACAACACAAAAGATCAAAAAACTGCTGGACATACGGACACTCAGAGGCATTCTCCACACGCCCAATGATGCTCAATGCGTCCTTGCAGTAGTAGTCCAAATCAAAGGGGGAGCAAGACTCTGGCAGGACGTGGCACTCGGTCTGATGGGGAAGAGGGGCCGGCTGGCTGGGGCAACCACAGGAAAAGTACCCAATGTCTTGCCAGCGAGTGCATTCCTTTGAGTCGTCCGCAAGCACAAGCTGAGGTAAAAAGGATTGATAGTCTTGGCATGTCACTGGTGAATCATCCGAGTCGTAACCTTGTACTTGCGGGTCCGAGCCTCCATCACAGAGGCTGCAACCATTTGTGTAGGGTGTCCCCTCGCAACAGAACTTGATTCTCTTGGAGAACTCGTCACACTCTTCTTGAGACTTGGCGTGGTTGGCAGATGCCACAATATCTCCACAAGTTTTGTAGTCGGGCTGAAACGTAAAATCCAACCTGAATGGGTCAATCTGGTCGTACGAGCAAGGCAAGGGGCATTGAAAGGTATTTGACCGTTCCGGTGGCGCCTGGGGGCACCCGCAGGCAAGGAAACCGAGTTCCTGCAACTGTGTGCAACGGGGCTTTCCATGGTGCAAGTTGGGGAAGGTGGGAAGACTGGCTTGTACGCTCTCACAAGTTTCAGCAAATGTAGATGGCAGATCGGGGAAGAGAGCCTCCGTTTCATTAACAACCGTTTCATTGCCCCAACAGAGATGGCAATCGGTAGTTTCATCCTCCACAAAGCAGCCACAGAAAGGAGCATGGCTAAACGTGTTGGGTTCGTCACACATGTCAAAGGCATTTGCAAGGAACTCGATCTCTCCACAGGAAGTATCCATTCTTCGTTGCACACCATTATTCCGATAGTTCAACACGATGACCGAGCCAGTGTCTGGCAGCAAGGCCCCGTTCTTGCAGATGCGACAGGGGGTATCACGAAACTTGAGATCATAGGTCCCAACATCACCAACAGACTGCTCTAGATTGGCCTCACATCCGCAGTACACACCCGCTGTGGCTTGCATGGCTCCACAGCTGTCCGAGAATCCAGCTTCCATCAGGTCCATTACATCCTGACAGGTTGCACCACCTGGCAATACCTCCAATGAAGGATCAGGGACTGGGGCTCCATCCAAACACAGGGTGCACTTGGCAGGCGGTTTTGCGGCATTGGGGCATCCACACCAGTATTTGCCTCCAGCTGAGAGAAGATCCTCACAGTTCTTGCTGGATGGGTAGTTCTGTGCCGCAATGATCATGTCGAAACAGAGGAACTGCTCGCTGTTGCTTTCGAGATCGTGGAACTGTGGCATTTTCTTGTGAAAATCGATGTCGTAGCTCGATTGATCGTTTCCGCAAAAGTTGCACCCAATGTCAGGGTTGATGGGTGGTAGGTCGGGGCAACCACAGTGTGCTACTCCGGAGATTTGGCTGATGGTACAGCTGGTGGATCCATCGAGAAAGTCCATGGCAAGTACTTCAGCGTCCTCGCAGGTTGTGTACCCAACGCCATCGACCCATGCTGACAGTGCAGTGCCATTTGGATTATTACGGCTGGATCCTCCATAGCAAAGGGAGCAGACAGAACTACCTTGAGCCTGACTGGAAGCCTGTAAGTAGCGACGAAGACTCCGGGGATAGATGATGTTTCCGCCCGCAGATGTTTGAGTAGAAGTGTCGGGAGTACGTTTTGTCTCGCCAGATTCCAGAACACTCGGCTCCCCCTTGACTCGATTCTGAATGTAGTATTCCACGAGAAGCTGCAATAGCTCCCTCTCGTCTTCCTTGTTTCGCATGTCATCATTCTTCAAGGCTGTAGTCATTTTGGGGGGCAAGAGAGCTTGAAATTCCTGGCTGTCTTGCAACATTTCAATGGTGTGTCCTCCATTCTGTGCCAGCCTTTCTGCAATGTAGCGAGCAATGGGTTGACCAGGCTCCAAACCCAAAGCATCCATGAAACTCAGAATGAAGGTAGCGCAGTTGTTGTTGAGAATGTCATAGGAATTCTCACTCCTCTCCTGGGGATAATCTTGCCTGATGGTTTTGGCCGTGTGGAATGCTTGCAAGATGGCTTTCAGTGAGAACGATCCCCGAAAGCGGAAGACGTCATCCTCATCCTGGTCTCTACCAGACTGATATCCAGCTTCTTCCACAATGATGGTTCTTCCCGTTTCCCCACCATCGTGGAGCACGAGCTTTTCATTGCAGAAACCAGCAGCGTCCTCATCATTGTTGGCATCATCTGCGGTGGTGGGCATGGGAGTGATCACATGATAGATGTGTGTGTTGGCGTATGTTGCCATGGTATAGAGCTTCTCCTGGCACACAGCCTGAAAAGACTTCCAGGCGAGGGTTTCGAATGCAGGGCCTACGAGTTCTCGAGAGCGTCGTACATTTTCCGTATTACAATCCACGTTAGTTGCACCGGCAAGTCCTGTGAGTTTGAAAGAGCACCGATTTTGACTGTTGTGAACGAGTAAGCTACCACTCCAAAATAGAAACAGATTGCTCACCAACAACAAGCAGTGGTACATCATTGTGGCACACAAATTGCTAAAAGATCAGTCTCCTCCTTCACGGGCTGTTTTGATTAGCTGTAATACTCAGTTTGTAACTAGTGACAGCTCTGCATGGTGGCTGTTATTAGCTTTGGTGTTAGCTCTGGTGTTCTCGGAATTCTGGGCAAATCCAAGCTTGTGCATATGGCGATGGTGACATCTACAGAGGCCGTACGTACGAGAGTGATTAGTTAAGTAGGACACTCGATGATATCAGCGTTGGCTTACTATTACCGTCTATGTCCTACTAATGACTTACGACGGTGGTGGGCATGTAGAAGGCCTATCACGGAGTACTGCATTTCCTATACACAGCTTAATTTAAAGTACCGCACCAGCCCAAGTCCGGAAACATTAAATTTTACCTAGACTATTACCCTTAATACCGGTACGAGGAAGAAACATGGGTTTGAGAGGCGCCACAGTTTGCGCAACTCCCGTATGAAGCACTGAAACAGAAGAACCAACGGCAACCCGCCAAACAGAAGAACTGGCAACTGGCCGTTACCTTGCACGAGGACGAACCATCCCCACCGAGGCACCACCACAAGACGACACCTTCACCAGGAAGAGTGAGGTGAACGGACTCATGATTCTTCAATAGTCTAGGCATAAAAAGCAGCTGCAAGCCGCACCGGCAAGGTTTCATCATAATGCATGGCAACGGTGTTTTAAAAAGTAAGTAAGTTCGTTCCTTTCGGAGGCCAGACTCATGTCTTCAGCAGTCATTCTGCCCTGCTGGCTTTGAGTTTTAGCTGCAAGTTTCTTGCATTCTGAAGAACTTTTAAAAATGAAGTAAGCCGATCTGTCAATTTAATCAATGCTTTGTCCCATGTACTAGAAGTACCTTGTACGACCGCTGTACATGTACAAACGATGTTAACTATCAAGAGGGTAAAACCTGCAGAGCAGCTTTGTTTGGCAAAGGGGGATGAGCAAACTTGCCCATAGCCCTGCATTGTATTTGATAGTGTTTTTTGTAAAATTGTCTGTGAAAAAGCGAATATTTGTTTTTGGATGCAATTTTTCTATTGGATTAGATTGGATTGGATTGAATTGGATTGTATTGGATTGCATTGCATTGAATTCCAGATTACTATAAAAATAACAGTACTATTCTGAATCCAATTCAATCCAATTCAATCTAATCCAATGCAATCTAATCCAATTGAATCTTGTTTCCTGCAAAAATCTATTTTTGCTCCTTTTTCTTACATTCGCCACTTCTGTTGAGTACACTACCGCGCTATACCTGGTAGCAAGATTTGCCCATCCCCAAGGATAAAGACAACACCTCTGGAGCTCTCCACTATCCAAGAGAACTGTCAAGTCTGTTGCGGTAGCATGCAGCAATGATCATGCCGATCGCATCAACGAGAGTGGCTTCTACAATAATAGCTAGCTAGCTAGTAGCTAGCCAGGGCACAGCACCGCATTTGTACCGGTACAAAGCTGTTTCATTGTCGTTCGTTCGCTCGCTTTGCTTGTGCTTTGCTGTCCCGTCTGCCGGAAGCAAGGATGCTTAAGATGAGTATACGGCACATTTGTGGTACTAGGTAGCTATAATAGCAGATTACATATCGCTGGCTAGATAGCTAGCTAGCTAGAAAAGGCTGAAGTGTAGTAATAGTTTGTGTATGTTTTCAAAAAGGTTCTAAAGGTTTTATAAACAAGTTTGTTCTATGAACAGATGGTTTTGCGCAGGCAGGAGAGTGGAAGCGGAGGCTCTTTGCTTTGTATGTGTTGTATGTTCAGGACTTTGTACAAGTCAGTATGTGCATTGCATTGTATTGCTCGCTCTATGCCAAGAGTTGGCTGGAGAAGCGAGGCTTGAGAAAGTCGGCGGATTTGGAGGCAAGGTACTTGTTCCAAGCGGCCCACTTTTCTTGCTTCAAGTAGCTGAGTGGTGTGTTTCCACGCTTGTCTTGAATGTAAAGGAGATCAGGGCATTCAGTAAGGATGAGGTCGACCAATTCAAAGTTGGTAGTGTGTGCCCAGCAGGCATCGTGGAGGGGACTGCGGCCGTAGTCGTCACAGACTTGGAAGGGGACATTGGCGGTTTGTGTCAAAAAGGTGGTCACTTGAAGCATGCCCTTGCGGCAAGCCATGTGCAACAGGGATTCTCCGAATTTGTTGCTGCACTTGAGGGGACGTCCCTCGGCGTGGTACTGCTTGAGTGTGTCCATGTTTTGGGTGCGGATGGCAGCAATGGCTTCGTGATCGTAGGCGGCAATCTCTTCTTCGGTGGGAGGATGGAAAAAGTTTTCCAAAGCACTGAAGGATTGGACAGTCACACTGTGTTCGTCCTCTGCAAGAGTCTTCAAGACAACAGTCTGTGGGCTAACGGTTTCTTTGGTGGCGGCAGCTCGCATGCGATCGGGAAGAGAAGACATGAGAATACGCTGCACCTTGCGAGGACGCGGTTGTTCCTGTTGCTGTTCTCCGGCTTCGTGAGTTCGCTTCATGGTAATGGCGCACATGGTATTGTATTGTTGATGGATGGGTTGATACTAGTAGTAGTTGATGTTTGTGATTGTGAGTCGATTGGGTTTGTGAGAAGATTGATGGAGCCGCTCCTTTCTTGGTTTCTTGCTTGCTTTGTCTGCTCAGCACAAGCTGAGGTGTCGGCACCTTCTGACAGAGAACCCGAAAACAGGTCATTGGAAACTCCAAAATGAACAGCTCAGCCATCACTATCACAAGTTCAGTACTCACAGAAGGTTCACTTGGTTTCACGATCCCGAAAATCTGAGGTGGCAGACAAAACAACGTCGAAAATAATAATGATGGCGCGATCAACCACCAAGGGAACAGCACTGTTGTGTACCACGAGCAAGGCCGCGATCCATCAACCCACCGAGCATCGAGGGAACAGCAGTGTTGTGTACCACGAACAATCCAGTGCCACCACACGAATGGGAATGCCGCTGGTTCAGATTCTTTGGTCACAGTCTTGCAATTCAGCCTGAGGTGGTGTGCTTTTCAATATGATGGTTAAGTCAGAAGGGAACTATGATCATTCTCCGGGTTTACCTTGCCGTAGTTGGGCTGTTCGAAGCGTCACACCAGGAGCCACCTTGGTAATAATGATGACTGCATTGCTGTTTTCTAGCTAGTTGCGAGCTGTGAGCTGTTAGCTGCTGTTGCGTGTTGAGCTCCTACTAACTACGCTGTACCAGCTACTAATAGTATCATTGCATGGCTGAGCTGTCTGCTGCTTGTCAATACCGGTATCAGCCTGCAAGGTTGGATGAAGCTACGCGATCGGGAAAGATGATGAATCGAATGGATCGAATCTATGACCCCCAGATCCCGTAGACTGATCGATTTTCTGGTACTCAGAAATCCTCTACGCGCCGCGCGCGTAGACCTGGTACATAATCGCTGACGTGTCTGACACCAGAAAAAAGCAACGGCTGCGGCAAAAAGAACAACAAAATAAAAGAAACATGCTGACAATGGCAGATAATGGCAACAGTTGCTATGTAGAATGTTAAGACTGACATAGAACACCATACAGTTGTAACTCTCCACCATGCATGCGCAGCTATCCAATTGGAAGTAGTAGCATAGATGCCATGGTCAGAGAGAAAGCTCAATTTTTCTTGCCAAATGGCACACACTAGTAAAGTCCTAGCAATGTTGCATTTGGGCTGTGGCGACACAAAGGAAGGCTCCTTGTCATTGAGAGCCCATTCGAAACAGGACTACTCAATGACAAACTTACTTGCAGAAATGGGTCTGAACACCAACAGAGGATTCACCATTGACTTCTCCTCATGATTCTCTGGCAAAACCTTGATCCTCAGCACTTCCAGCTCCCTGAGTTTGTTCTTCTTCATGGTGAAAGTCCTCAGAGCAATGAGGTCTTCAGTGCCAACACCTCTGTGGATCAACTCTTGCTTGACATCATCAGAGTGGTAGGCAGCCCTGAGCTTGCCATACCTCTTGAGCCATTGATGTTGTCAGATCGGTCCACTCCACCATTCCTCTGCCTCTGGTTTCCTTCTTGTTGATGGCTCCCTTCTTGATGGCTTCATGCTTGAGGTCCTCCAGTCTCTGCCCCTGAAATGCTCTATCTTCAAGACCTTCTGGATGTCAT